>VIAB01000477.1:151753-166553 GCA_009801035.1 Oophaga pumilio
AGATGCCTTCAGACCACAAAAACGGTAATTTTCTCTAAGTGCATAACTCATGATGATTTATATATTATGGCTACATAAGGCGATAATAGTTGCTTCATTTGTCACTTTCTTTTACTTGTTTGTAATATCATTAGTGTCCAGTTGAAGGTTTGTAAAGATCCTGGGTATAAGATAATGATGAAAAGGAGAAAACCCAGGAAATCGTTAAGAAATTTTAACCTAATAAAAGTGCCATGCTGTGCCCACCAAAATAATGCTATATTATATCCAAAACAGAACATTCTAATGAACTAATTAACTTTATCTGCTAAGCACTATGAAGGAAGCCACCGTACTTTTCGCCCCCTAGACCAGATAGATATTGTTATATAGTATATTATACCAATATATGTAAAATGCCCTCTCTGTCATTGAAAAATATTTAGAGTTGAGAGTCCTCAGTGGTTGATACCTTTTAATGGCTAACTGAAAAGATGGTAACAAATTGCAAGCTTTCGAGACTACTCAGGTCTCTTCATCAGGCAAAGACTAATACAAAATCTTTGCCTGATGAAGAGACCTGAGATGTCTTGAAAGCTTGCAATTTGTTACCATCTTTTCAGTTAGCCATTAAAAGGTATCGACCACTGAGGACTCTCAACTCTAAATATTTTTCTATCTACTGGCTAACACGGTACAAAGATATACATCTTTACTCTCTGTCATTGGTAATTCATACAATTTTTACAAATAATGTGGGCTAAAATAAAGCAAACATTGTTTCTAGTAACAGTAAGATTACATAAGAAAATTAATTATAGATTTTTGAGATTACAGTAGTCAGATATTAAGCTGGATCTCTATATATTAATATTATAAAGTCACTGCCCGGTTGGCTCACAGTTTTGGCTCGCTTCCTTTACGTGACGGCTCACATTGGTTTTTTTACTTTATACAGATTTGTAGATTTCACAATAGACTCTTCTGTCGATGAATTTTAATATGGGGTAAACTTGCTCTTCTGAACCATTCCCTGATCCCTAACTTCTGTGGCATCAGTAGCATGCGAGGTAGTCGCACAAGGGGACCATAAGCAAAAATCAAAATAAGGGTTGTTTTATGGGTCTGCTGCATGACCGTACCATTACGTACCATTATGAATAGCAGGGACTGTCTTTTTTTTTCTTTTTTCTTGTCAAACCTGGTAGCAGAGATTTGCTTGGCTCCATTTGACTGATTTCCTACTCGCATGTCTGCACTAGTCCTCGAAAGTCTATCGGGAGCGGTGATAGAATATTACCATTCTGAGATGGTATCCTCGGAGAATGTGTCTCTGGTGTACATTTCCTTTTTATTTGATTTTGTTTTATTAGAAAATTAAGTATATGATAAAAGGGGTTGTCCTTTTTAACTTTTGTTCCTCCATAAGCTCAGAGATGTATAAAATATCAAATTGAGCTTTTACTCACCAACCTTGGGTCCAGTGCAAACTCTCCATCACTGCTCCTCCTGATGAAGAGACCTGAGTAGTCTCGAAAGCTTGCAATTTGTTACCATCTTTTCAGTTAGCCATTAAAAGGTATCAACCACTGAGGACTCTCAAGTCTAAATATTTTTCCATCACTGCTCCAGTCTTTGTTGATCAGCTGAAGCGGTAACTTTGTGTCAGGTCTACAATACCACTGCAGCCAATTACTAGGCTCAGCATGGCACCATGTGTGCAGTGATTGGTTGCAGCATTGTAGAGGTGACGTTACTGCTGCAGCTGATCATTAAAAATACCAGAATAGCGGCGGAGAGGCAAGATCAAGGGAGGGCGAGTTTAGTTCAGTTTCTTATAACTCTACGGAGGAATAAAAGTTAAGAGAGGACAATGGCTGTGAAGTTTGAGTTGAGATCAGTGAGCTGCTGATTTTTAATTTCTGAAATGTCCAACAGGTAGTAAGTTAAAGAGGTTGTCCACTACTTTTACATTGATGCGCTATCCTCAGGATAGGGCATCAATATCTGATCAGCCTGGGTCTGGTACTCGACACTCCCACCGATCAGCTGTTATGGGTGTTGGTGGCTGCACCGGACGGAGCTTGACCGTCTACTTGTAATAGCTGGGGCTTGTTCCTGCACATCTGGCTCCTATTGAATTGAATAGGAGGCGGATATGCAGTACCCCGCGGCAGCCACTAAAAGTAGACGGCCAAGCTCCGCAAGTAAGTACTTCCAACCTCCGCTGCCGGCACCCATAACAGCTGAACGGTGGGCAGTGGCAAGTGCCGGACCCAGGCTGATCAGACATTGATTCCCTATCCCGAGGATAGGGCATCAATGTAAAGGTAGTGGGTGACCTCTTTAAGAAGAGCAAGTAAATAATATAGTATACAGATATAATTTACCTACACACAACCTTCAATCCTCCCAAGATCTCCTTCTCTACTCCCCTCTTATCTCTTCTTCACACAACCGCATACAAGACTTCTCCCGTGCTTCCCCCATACTCTGGAACTCTCTAACCCAACACATCAGACTTTCCCCTACCACGGAAACCTTCAAAAAGAACCTGAAGACCCACCTCTTCCGACAAGCCTACAACCTGCAGTGACCCTCAGTCTACTGAACCGTCGCACGATCAACTCTACCCTCTCCTAGTGTATCCTCACCCATCCCTGTAGACTGTGAGCCCTCGCAGGCAGGGTCCTCTCTTTCTCTGTACTTGTGTGTGCCTTGTTTTGCTTATATTTATTGTACTTGTCTATATTTGCCCCTTTCACATGTAAAGCGCCATGGAATAAATGGCGCTATAAAAATGTATAATAATAATAATAAAATAATAATAACATAATGTAAGTACATACACTATTTAAAAAAAACACATGGTAAAGAAATGTTATGTTTTGAGAAATTCTTTTCGAGGTGAGACAAAATGATCTCATCAACAGTCTTCTCAAGATCAACCTGTTAATTTATTTGCTGATCCAGAGAAAGGCAAAAAAACAATGTATACAGTATAGTATCTACTTATTGGAAAACAGGAAAAGAAGTATTTGTTCCAAACACAAGAATCAAGTAATGTACATGAGTCAGCCATATGACTGAAATCAATGACAAGGGAAGTCAATGTTGATTATCTCATGATGGTGACTCCAGTCTAGAGTGTGAGTAAAATAATCAGCAAGTGAACAGTTAGATATTGGAATAGAGTAGAGGCAGGAAAATGGCAAATATGTGGAACCAAGTGACTTTGACAAGAGCCATGTTGCGATGTCTGATCTTAGAGCATCTCCAAAATGGCAGGTGTTGTTTGGTATTCCAAGTAAGCGGTGCTTAGTTCCTATCAAAAGTTTCAAAGGACAACCGGTGATCTGTCAAAAGAGTTATTGCATCTAAGACTACTTACTGAATAAGAGGAGCAAAGATCAGCCTGCCTGGGCTAAGCCAACAGCTGCTGTAGTTGAGATTGATAAAAAAGTTAAAGGGAATCTGTCACGTTGTTCATACAGTTTGATCTTTGGACTGCATGGTATAGAGATAAAGAAGATAAGCAGAATGATATATGGGTTTGTTGGAAAAGTTTCAGCAAAACTTGTATTTTCTTTATTGAAAGTCTTGATTTTTATATGTATATGAGTTCAGTGGGTGGTCCTCATCAATGATTGACAGCTATCTCTGCATGTACAGTAGAAGGAAGACTGTCAGTCACTGAACAGGACCGATCACTGGGCTCTTATACATGTAAATAACAGCAGTTTTATTGAATAAGTGCAAGTTTTACTGAAACTTTCCCAAGAAAATGTACATCAATCTGATCAGCACTCATTTGCGTAAATAAAATCACTTCAATGTTGTTTGTGAAAAGTAGGACAAGTGTCAAAGTGTCATGCGAGTACAATGCGATCTTTAGCAAGTAATATCTGTACAACATCCGTATGACATGCTCATGCAATCTGTATGAAAGACGTTTTTAACATCAGCTTTTTACATATAGTAATTTTCTGTCATTTAAAGGCAGTTTTCCAAGTAATAAAGCAATGTTATATACAGATACACTAAAGAGTATTTAGCCTTTTTAAACATATCAAATAAATATATATTTTTTTAAATGCAGTAGGATCCCCTTTATTTTTAATACCCAGCTGAGGGAAAGCAGACTGCTTTTGGTTGGTGTTATTATTCTGGGAAGGGGCCACTAACCATGGATCTTCTCAGCCTATTAATAACAGCTCACAGCTGCCTCCGTAGCCTATACTGATTATTAAAAAGGAGACCCAAAAAAAATGACATGGGTCCCCCACTATTTTTAATCGCCAGAAAAGGCTAAGCAAACACACATACAGAGAAAAGAGAAAGCTCGCAGCGTGAAAACCAGCAGTAAGTTCACACCCTGCGATGTCAGTAAGGTTACCGCAGTTCATTGGCTGCGACCTGCGGTAACCTTACTGACGTCAGCGCTCATCACAGCAGCTGGATTCACACACTACTCTCAGTTTGTTCCAGTGACTGTGCTGAGTGGTCACATAACTAATGTCACCTCTTATCACTGCCTCTGGATGTAGCAGAGTTAGGGATCGTTGTGAGACCTCCTTGTAATGGATTTATGGCGGACCCTTTTGGATTATTTTCTTTTTTAATGTTATGGAATGGATAAAAGAGGGTCAGGAAGTGCTTTTTGCAATTAAAGTACTTTTCTCTGTATGTGTGTTTTGTTTCTTTTTAATACAGGGTTAGTAATGGTGTCTTATAGATGCCTCTCTATTACTAACCACTGGGCTTGATGTCAGCGGACATTACACAGCTCAGATCAAACCTAAACACATTACCCCAATTGCCAATGCACAAGGGAAATCGGGAAGAGCCAAGGCAAAGCATAAGAATTGGCGCATCTAGTGAATGTGCTATTTCTGGGGTGATTGAGGGCTGGTGTTATTAGTCTGGGAAGGGGTCAATATCCATGGCCCCATACCAACCTATTAATATCAACCTGCAGCTATTTGCTTAGCCTTTGCTTGTTGTTAAAAATATGGAAACTCCACATCATTTTTTTTGGATCCCCCTATTTTTAATAACCAGTAAGGACTACACAGACAGCTGTGAGCTGTTCTTAATAGACTGGGAAGATCTATGAATAATGGACCCATCCCAGAATAATAACACCAACCACCAGCTGTCTGCTTTCCGTCAGCTGGTTATTAACAAATAAGAGGGATCCCATGCCATTTAAAAAGAAAAAAAATATTTATTTAATAGGTTTAAAAGGGCTAAACATCTTTTAGTGCCACATGAAAAGGCATTTAAGGTTGCTAGTTTATTATATGTAGGGGGTTTGTGACATTAAATATCTACAAGACATCCTGTTTATTTTATCTATTCTATCTTATGAGCAGATATTATAATTATAGATAATTTCCATGACCAGTAACAATGGCTCATTATGTCTTGTGATTATATTATTTCACATCTTTTTATTTTCTCATTTCAGCTTCATGATAACACTGAATCGTTGCTTTCCAATTTTCATGGTGTTGTCGTGGATATATTCCATCTCCATGCTGGTGAAAGACATTGTTCTCGAGAAAGAACTGCGTCTGAAAGAAACCATGAAGAACTTAGGAGTTACTAATGAAGTCATTTGGTTCACATGGTTCATAGACAGTTTTAGTGTCATGACTCTTAGCACCTTTCTCCTGACCATTGTGATTGTGGTAAGTGACAATCATTGTTATGTTGTTGGATGTCTAAAACTTTTTTTTTTTGCAAGACATAAAGTTTTCTTATCTTGTGGTTGCTGTGGATAGAAGCAAATAGCAATGTGTCACATTATTTATCCAGAGGTGACACATTGTATTGCCGCAGCGCCACCTGCTGGAGAAGTGGTGGCCCATGTTTTTCCTAATGTGCATCTGAGCATAAATGGTCCCCGAAGCACATCACAAATACATCTGTTTCCTCATACAATGCTCTCGAACTCTTCAGAAAAATGCAATTACATTTACTAAGATGCAGCAGGATTCCTCTACCACTGACTTAGGAGCCTCTCACGTTAAGTTGCTGCAGACATTTCTGCTCCAAAAACTTGTGTCGTAGCAGGAAAAATGCAGCTTTTTTTTTATGCGCGTTTTTGATGCTTTTTTTATGTGATGCGTTTTTTTCATATTGATTAGAATAGTACAAAAAAAATAATTGACACGCTGAAGATATGCAACAGCTTCAAATCTGCAAGGAAAAAATAAGCAACGTGTGCAAGAAATTATAGAAATCTCATTTACTTTCCTGAGACCGTAAAATGCTGAGTTTCTCATGTCAAAAGCTCCCAGAGAAAAACTTAAACATACCCATAGTGTTACTAAAACCTGGTACCAGGGTCTTCATCACTGAAAGTGAAGATAAGATACAGAACGACGAAAACACAGAGGTATTGCCTTTTTCTCCTTGTTTGGTTCTTTTGCCAAAGCCACATGTTCTGAAGTATATGTTGTGGTGGATGCTGATGTATAACCACAGCAAATCTTGAAACGTAGTGCACAGCTAGATGTTAAATGGGGTTTTTCCAAAATCACAAGTGATCCCCTATCCAGTCATTGTCATTGTCAATGGGACTGCTGGAAATAGCCAAGTGTTGATTTCTCTGTAAGTGCCATAAACATTTAATAGAGTGCAGCCTGAGTATGTGCACGTCTGCTCCATTCAAGATTAGGCTCTAGATAACCTACATTTTCAGGGCTCTGGAGCCCAATTCTCAGCTTAGGATGGGGGGTCCCAATGGTCAAACCTTCAGCGATCAGCCAGTGGTATCCCCTAAAGACAGGGGATGACTTGTGATTTTGTAAAAACCCCCGTCACATGTCAAGTAGTGGATGAAGAATATCTTCAAGTCAGAGTCAAAAAATGAGTTTAGATGTTTACTTCCCTAAAAGAGATCTATTCAGATAATAAATTATATTAGCAAATCGTTATTTTTACAATATGACGTTCCTACCTAAAACTTTAAAGGGAACCTGTCATTGTGAAAATGCTGTCCAATCTGCAGGCAGCATGTTATAGAGCAGGGGGAGCTGAGCAGATTGATATTTAGATTTATGGTAAAAGATTCAGTATAACCTGTGTTTTAATCTTTTAATCCTCTGCTTTTTCTGGGATTTCCGGTCCAGTGGGCGGTCCTATCAGTGACTGACAGCTTTCTATGCATAAGTGTGCATACAGAGGGTGCTGTCAGTCACTGGTAGGACCGCCCACCGGACTGAACATCTCAGAAAGACCAGAGAATTAAATGATGAAGTCATAGGTTATACAGAATGTTTTCTGATAAAACTATATATCAATCTGCTCAGCTCCTCCTGCTCTATAACATGCTGCCCGCAGATTGGACGGCATTTTCCTGGTGATAGGATCCCTTAAAGCTCTATTTAAAGGCGGTTCTATAAAAGAGTGTTATGTTTGCAATACATGACAGTTTAGTACAAGCAGTATTCTAACAGTAATATTTCTGCTTACAGCATGGCAATAACATATGGTGCTAGATTCTGTACATTAGCTGCCTCATGTACAGTGGGGAAAATAAGTATTTGATACAGTGACGATTTTGCAAGTTTTCGCACCAACAAGGAATGGAGAGGGCTGTCATTTTCATCATAGGCACTCTTCAACTGTGAGAGACAGAATCTAAAAATAAAAAACAGAAAATCACATTGTATAATTTTTACATAATTTGTATTTTTTTGCATGAAATAAGTATTTGATACAATAGAAAATCAGAACTTACCGTAATATTTGGTACAGAAACCTTTGTTTGCAATTACAGAGGTCAGACGTTTCCTGTAGTTCTTGATAAAGTTTCCAGCATGGTTTTTGGCCCACTTTTCCATACAGATCTCCAGATCTTTCAGGTTTCGGGGCTGTCTCTGGGCAACATTGAGTTTCAGCTCCCTCCAAAGATTTTCTATTGGGCTCTGGTCTGGAGACTGGTTAGGCCACAACAGGACCTGGAAATGCTTCTTATGGAGCCATGCCTCAGTTGCCCTGGCTGTGTGTTTCAGGTCATTGTCATGCTGGAAGACCAAGCCATGACCCATCTCCAATGCTCTTACTGAGGGAAGGAGGTTGTTGGCTAAAATCATGTGATTCATGACCCCATCCATTCTCTCTTCAAAACGGTGCAGTCGTCTTGTCCCCTTTTCAGAAAAGCACCCCCAAAGTATGATGTTTCCTCCACCATGCTTCACAGCTGAGACGGCCTTCTTGGAGTTGTACTCATCCTTCTTCTTCCTCCAAACACGGTGAGTGGAGTTGAAACCAAAAAGTTCTATTTTGGTCTCATCTGACCACATGACCTTCTCCCATGTCTCCTCTGGATCATCCAGATGGTCATTGGAGAACTTCAAACGGGCCTGGACATGTGCTGGCATGAGCAGGGGGACCCGGAGTGCCTTGCAGGATTTTAATCCATGGCGTGGTAGTTTGTTACTAATGGTAATGTTTGAGACTGTGGTCCCAACTCTCTTCAGGTCATTGATCAGGTCCTCCCCTGTAGTTCAGGGCTGATTCCTGACCTTTCTCAGAATCATCCTTACTCCACGAGGCGAGATCCTACATGGAGCTCCAGAACGAGGAAAGTTGACAGTCATCTTGTGTTTCTTCCATTTTCTAATAATTGTTCCAACAGTTGTCTTCTCACCAAGCTGCTTGACTATTGTCCCGTAGACCATCCCAGCCTTGTGCAGGTCTACAATTTTGTCCCTGGTGTCCTTAGACAGCTCTTTGGTCTTGGCCATGATAGAGAAGTTGGAGTGTGATTGATTGTGTGGACAGGTGTCTTTTATACAGGTAACGAGTTCAAACAGGTGCAATTAATACAAGTAATGAGTGCAGAGTAGGAAGCTTCTCAAGGAAAAACTAACAGATCTGTGAGACCAAGAATTCTTGCTTGTTGGTAGGTGATCAAATACTTTTTTCATGCAATAAAATGCAAATTAATTATGTAACAATCATGCAATGTGATTTTCTGTTTTTTTTATTTTTATTTTTAGATTCTGTCTCTCACAGTTGAAATATACCTACGGTAAAAATTACAGACCTCTCCATTCTTTGTAGGTGGGAAAACTTGCAACATCAGCAGTGTATGAAATACTTATTTTCCCCACTGTATGTGGCAGGATAGGTTATAAGAACGATATTCATGTATATGCTATACGTCACACTTCAGCACAACATACACAGCATCGTACAATTTCGGATTATCAGATTTCCTAAGGAAACGACTGCTGTAGTTATCCGGGATTATCACTGGTTTGCACAGGACTGCTACCTGTGTTTTACACTGTTTACACTGGTTTGCACAGGACTGCTACCTGCGTCTTACATTCTTTACGTGCTTTATCAGCCCTGTCAGATCTGACAAGAAGAAGCGTAATTGGAGCTGGATCAGGGTATGTGTGCTGGAATGTAAAGAGCAGATTTCCACACAGTTGAAATTCTTGGAAAATGTAGAGCTTGTGGATACATTCTCAGTCATTCATGCAGTACAGGTCAGGCCATACATGTCTGCAGATACACCCCAGCGATAGGTGTCCATTGGAAATGCAGCCTATATAGATGCACACAACCACCCCTAGTGATCATATATACACTGCATACATGTATATACTAGTACATGACATCATTGTGGTATAACTATTCTATACCACAAATGTAATTATTTATTTTACTCACTAATAGCGCCATCATATTCCGCAGCGCTGTACATGCATTATTGTCACTGTCCCCATTGGGGTTCACAATCTAGATTCCCTATCAGTATGTCTTTGTAGTGTCGGAGGAAACCGGAGATCCCGGAGGAAACCCACACAAACACGGGGAGAACATACAAAGTCCATGCAGATGTCCCAAATATTGGTTCTTCATCCTACTTGATAGAACATTATTAAGATTCCAGCTTTTCTTGTAAGAAGGTTGTAGAAGAGGTGGGGGGACCATGCTAGGATCCCCATTATCTACCACACCTTCAGAAAACCTAAATTGTTGAAATGAAGCATTAATAAAGGATCAATTTTGCTTTTTAGAAACTGCAGCTCTGTTGTCCAAGATCTGTGTGTGATACCGCATTTAAAGGGGTTGTTCACTTTAAATTAAATTTTAATCCTTGCTGCAGTTTGTTTTTTAAAAAAACTAACCGTGTTATTCTAACCTTCCCTATGTCCACCAGCGAGTCTCTGCCACATCTCACAGTGCCTGACATTGGCTGCGGAGCTGACATCACATCAATAGCATGGCATCCAAGCAGCGAGCTCAGCCGCTCTGAAGGGGGACGTTCCATCTACAGTGGTAGACCTGGTGAGCTCACTGATTGGTCAAGGTGATGTCAGCGATGCAGCCAATACAAAGCATGGGGAGCAGCGGCGGAGACTCACCGGTGGACCTGGGGAAGTTGAGTAAAGCATAGTTTGAGATTTATTGTATTATGACAAAATGTAGCCAGGGCAGAAACTTAATTGAAAGGATACAACCCCTTAAGCCACGTTCACACATTCAGTATTTGGTCAGTATTTTACATCAGTATTTGTAAGCCAAAATCAGGAGTGAAACAATCAGAGGAAAAGTGTAATAGAAACACATTACCACTTCTGTATTTATCACCCACTCCTGGTTCTGGCTTACAAATACTGATGGAAAATACTGAACGTGTGAGTGTGGGCTAAAAGTGAATAATGCTGAACTGTAATACCAGATGTGACCAGTGTGGCGCTGTTTATTAAAAAGAAACTGACTCTTTTTGATGTTATGAAGCCCATGCAATGTTCATCCATGTTGTCTATTTGATACGAAATTCACATTAAAAAAAGTTTAATGACCAATGATGATCAAAGAGTTGGACGATTTTTAAATTTGTGAAACATATAGCTCTGCTGGATGGTTTGGGAGTTGTCACCTACTAGGAGATGGCACGTTCCTGTCCTGCTATAGATTTAAGGTTGCTTTATTAGTGTCTTTTGTATTGATTTGGTTTTTGGTAGAATCTAGTCATTTGATATATGACAATCAGAGGCGTATCAGAAAACACAATTATGTCGTGTTCAGTCCATTCTTTATTGGTATCAAAAGACTGACCGCCACTTCCAAACAGAAAGATAAGTGTGAACAGGTGCAAGCTAAGAGAGCCACCTCCATATGGAACTCACAATTTAAAGCTGCATTCTGTGACGTTATACTGTGCAAACATGGAATATATGAAATTGGAAATGCATTCCTGCTGTAGAAAATAAGTTAAAAATGAAGACACTGTTCACACTGTTTGGAAGTGACGGGCAGTCTTTTGTTATTTGTAGTACACGCTTTCTGACTGAGCACTCCATCCATCAGCCTACCGTGATTTTAATCACAGCTTGAACCTACCTGCCCATATAATTGGGTTTCAGCCCAGGAGAGGAATCACATTAGGATAGGTTCCCAGCAAAGAAGGTTGCCTTGTCGTTAGTTGCTGGGCACACATGAATTGGCCAATTTATACACTAATTATCTTTGTTTTTAACTTATTTTCTATAGCAGTAATGCAATTCCAATTTCATATATTCCTTGTTTGCATGCTATAGCGTTACAGAGTGCAGCCTTAATTAGTAGTTACATTCTTTATTGGGGTCTGGCCTCTCAATAAAGGAGCACTGTAACAGAAACTTTTGTACTGGGAACACATTACTGCAGCCAGACTAGAAATATTTGCATTGTTATAACAGGATGGGAACCGGCGGAGTGTTTCAGATTTTTAACTACACATTAGTAATCTGGAAATAACAAATTAATTTAACATTGGCCAGTGATTTGGATGAGAATGTTTTAAGGCCACATACACATAAGACTAGAGTTGACCGAACCCACCGATATGGACTCTCTCCGTACAGATGCTGTTGCCTTGTCGGGGAAGATAATAATCCGCCATTTGGAATTCCAACAGAAGATTCTTTTGTTCTGCATTGAGATAAGCCGCTGCCAGTCTCCTCTGACTACTCTCTAATAGAGAACACTTGGGGGTGCAGCTGGGCATTCCAGTGAAGGGGAAAAAATGCTGTTGGACAAATGGTGGATCGGCCGACAAGAAACTAATGTCTATGGGGGCTTAACATTTCAGCTTCCCTTTGCCAAGATAATAAAGATAGGAGAACTTGTCACCTTATATTTAAATACCAAATACAATATATGAACTTTTTTCTATATGTATGGATAAAAAGTATGATCCTCAAAAGTGACAACAAATAAAGTGGCTGCAAACCAAGACTAGGATGGTATATCAAAAAACTTAATATCCTGCTAATCCTATATATAAGACCTCATAATAATGGAAAGGGGAATTATAAGCCGTTCACCCACAAAAAATGAGAGGAACCAAGTATGTTCACCCAAGCACAACAATGAGGCCGTAACACATAATATAAGAGATTCTAAACATCAGGTACTAGGTTGCTGCACCAAAATTGTAAAACAAGGCGTAATAAATTAGGGGTTAATTACCCATTATAGCGGTGTCTCCTGTCCAAGAAGCGGCCACTGACCCCGACGCACGTTTCGCGAATCTCACTATCGCTTCCTCAAGGTGACTCATGTTGTATTTTTAAATATAAGGTGACTCAAGTTCTCCTATCTTTATTATCATTAAATCGGAGTCTATAAATTGATACATGTTGTTCTGATTTACAACTGGTATTTTGTATTTCATGTTCCCTTTGCCAAGAGTTGATTCTGGGAGGCGAGGCAGCGGTGTTTAGTGTTCCTTTTAAATGTTACCATTCTCATAGTCAATTAGACAGATCCCTGCACATTCTGCCACTGTCAGCAGTTATCGGACAGTGTCAAACTGTGTAGGGCATGCCCCATTGACAGGAGTAAAGGTAACACCCAGTTGTCAACTTATTTATATATTTCCAGGAGGAACATCACAATGCAGCTGTTCTAAAAAAGAAAAAAAGATGCTCCATTACTGTTATTTCACTTAGAATACAACAATTATACAGCTATATATTAAATTCGACAAATTAGGGGAATTTACAGCTCTTAACCGGATTGATAAGATGTATGTAATTTTCTGTGATAATTTAATTACTTTGCTTATTACGATGAATATACAAAGTACAGTATATTTATTTCATCTAAACCTATAATACTTCCATAAATACTCATACTCCACTGTGCAACCTCCCCAGAAAAGACAGATTATTTTAGGAATTTTTCTAACATAATCCCTATTGTATTGTTTCTGTAGCTACCTTGTGTGGCCAATTAGGAAATGATTACAATTTTTTTTTTCCTTCACAAACTTATTATAATGACTTTCCTCGCTAGCAACAAGTCTTTAATTGACCAGTTATTCAGAATAGCACAGTTGTTCTTCAGTTTCTAACAGAGGACTATTATATGGGTTTTATCTATCGTGTGTATACGAGTCTTCCAGATTCCTCAAATACATCCAATCAGTTGTGTTCTGTGCAGGAAGTTCTACTTATTTCCACTCCTTTCTTATCTATAATGTGTCAAAATCTCATTTTCCCCCATTCTTTTGTGTTCCATACAAAAAAAAAATCTCCTGCTGATAGGTTTTCCTTTTCTGTTTGCAGGGTGGCGGAGTTCTTCACTACAGCAATCCCTTAATCCTGTTCCTCTTTCTGATGGCTTTCACGCTGTCCACCATCATGCAAGGGTTTCTCATGAGTGTCTTCTTCTCTAAAGCCAACCTGGCAGCCGCCTGCAGCGGAGTCATTTATTTCACACTCTACTTGCCACACATCCTGTGCTTTGCTTGGCAGGACCGCATGACTTTCAAATTGAAAACTGTGGCAGTACGTCCCCGTGTGGCTTTTCATAGCACACAGTCATTACTGATTTTTACATTTTGCAAAAATAAAGCTGTACTAGATGCCAGTTCTTTGACATTAGACAAGTCAATCTTGAAATTTTTTTCTAAATTCTGTTATTTGTGCTTTCCATTTGTTTTGCAGAGTCTGCTGTCACCGGTTGCTTTTGGCTTTGGTACTGAATATTTATCCAGATATGAGGAGCAAGGCCTTGGGTTACAGTTTGGCAACATACAGAAGAGTCCGATGGAGGGAGATGAATACAGCTTCCTATTCTCCATAATCATGATGCTTTTTGATGCCTTTGTCTATTGGATTATTGCATGGTATATAGACCATGTGTTTCCAGGTATGCAGCTTGGTGAACTATAGGACAAATTTGTCATTTACATGGTAGGACAAATCAAAAATAGAGTCAAACCTAAATTATCCAAGTGGACAAATATGTGTCCTCTGCCCTGTGTGTCTTGGACACTGTGAGTGACAGTTTTGCTGCCCTATGGAATCAAGGTCATGCTGAGCTGTCAAATGTTGATTGACAGCTCAGTCGTCCAATCTAGTGAAGGGGCGTGCTGAGCTGTCAGTAGTTTGATAGACAGCTCAGTCGTCCAATCTGAGACTGGGAGGTGCTGAGCTTCCTTTAGGTGATCCCTGTTCTGAGTGATTACCTAGGTACTTAGCTAAGCTGTCAGTCCCAGATCTCTGCCAGTCGTTGCATTTATTCGGTGGTGCATGTTTGCCTTGTATTTCAGAGTTCTATTTATTGTTTTTATGATGCCTGACCTTGGACATTGCTCTGACCATCCGTTTTCCTAGCCCCTTTGCTTTCATCCACTATCTTCCTGGTATTCTGACTTGGACCGTGACCTGACTACACCTTTGTCTTTTCCCTTTAGCTTACGATGTGCTCTCTTGGTATCTGACCCCGGAATATTTGACTACCCTGCCTCACGGCTTGTCCATGAGTAGTGATTAGCGTCAGAATATGTTTAATATTT
>VIAB01000477.1:219627-234059 GCA_009801035.1 Oophaga pumilio
CCTGCTCTCAATACAGCACTGACTAGGCTAGGATGATATCCAGACATCCGTACTAGCCTCCACTTTTGTGTCGTCTCTCTACTGACAGGCAAAACTCACTATCTCTGTCTGCTCTGCACGCTCACAGGAACTCGACTAGACTGACTGCACTGTGCTGATAGTCACTCCCCTGTACACCCCTGATGGGTGTGTCTCAAGTGTGTGAGTGATGTCAAGCTTTTAACCGTTACCTGTCCACTCATCCTCCTGGATCATGTGTGCCTTACAGACCAGGGCTACACACCAGCACACTACCAGCGGTGCTGGCATTGCCTCTCCTGGGCATCACCACCTGTGTCAGTGCTGTTCCAGCGGTGTCAGCATTGTCTCTCCTGGGGATTGCATGACATTGTTATGTCACGCTATCACTGTGGCCAATCAGTGCTGACTTCACTCTCTTCTCCTACTGATGTAATTGATATCCAGAGGAAGTGAGGGCTGTGGCTGCTCTTGTTTTCTCCAGATGTCTTAATTTGTGTGAAGAAGGGGAGCGTGAAGCCAGCGGGATTGCGTGACATAATAATGTGAGAGCCAGTGCCGACACCACTGGAACAGCTCTGGCACCGGAGGTGAATATAAGTGTTATTATCTTACTAGGGGGGAAACACAGGGATCCAGAAGGGGTTCTATGAGTTGCAAATAATCCCTCTAATTGCTTTTGTCTTTTTCATTTCATAGCAAGAAGTTCCCCTGTACAAACACATCGAATGAGTGGACCATCCCTACCGTGTCTCCAAGTGTAACCAATATACTGTTAGCTCATGAGTGGACTCCTAATAATCCATCCCCATCATGTACATGTAGTTCAAGAAATAAGCTTATAATGCTGCCGGAATGTCCCGAGGGGGCTGGAGGCCGGCCGCCGCCACAGGTAAAGATCACACCATTTCCTTCCCGCACCTGTATACTGCTTACTACTTTTGATTTATTATATTCTGGGTATTTATTGGATTGAAATAATACCAATAATTATAAATCAGGCTAATAAAAGACAGCTTTATGAATATTTGTTCTGGTCAAAAGGACTAAATGAATTTTTACTGCATTTTGCTATCTTCTCAGAGGATCCAGCCGAGCTTCGAGATTCTCCAGGACCTCACAGAACGAAATATTTCAGATTATCTCCTGAAAACATACCCCACTCTGATAAGAAGCAGGTGCCGTGGACATCACATTGATGGATAGAAATGTTTGACTCTAGCGCAGATCTGTCGTCAATTATCCGGTTACCTGTCTAATGCACGTAATCCAGTCCGGCACAAGTCGTGGGCTCATTCCTTTTTTGTGGGAAATTGCGCCATAAGTGTCGAAAGTTAATTATTAACAACGTAGCTCAAGGTGCAGAATAGAGTTATCAGGAGTAAGAAGATTATTAGACAATGTCTACTGGTCAGATGTTACATCAGGGGGGGATTATCTGACGTGCGGACTAGTCCGGGTTAGAGGTGACCTTGGAGATAATGTTTATAATCTCTTGGATTATGCCAGTAATGTTTCGGAAACCTTGAAAGAAACTCATAAACGAGAAGTAATTTCCATATATATTAACAATGGTTTTAAGAAGTGACACATGATCTAGAGTCGCTCGACAAATTTAAGGTTGTAAAATATTCAGGCAAAAACTGAAAAGTCCCCAAGTGGACCCAAAATATATCCAGAGACCAGAGAGTCTGGTCAGAATCGATTCTATAAAAAATGGGGCTTTGGGCAACAAGGGAAGGGCGGTTCTCCTCATTTTTTTTTTGCAGAATTTTTAAAGTTGCACATGTAATATAATAATGCCCTACAATTCCAAAACCAACCTGTATAAAGTGTTCAAATAAGACTTCTATATAGTGCCTAAATAATACCACTCACAAATATATGTCATACTGCCACAGAGTTTAAATAATGGCACTGTAAAATGCCTAAATAATATTCCTATAAGGCATTCATATAATATTTCCATGAACAGCCCCCATAATACCACCATATAGTGACCAAATGTTATATTGTTTCTCAACATTTACAGAGGATATAAAAGTCTCCGCACCAGATTTTTGTCATGTAATAAAAATCATACCAAGAAGATTCATTGCAGAACTTTTCCTATATTTATCGTCACCCATAATCTATACAATTCAGTTAAGAAACAAACTGATTTTTTTTGGGGTGGAAAAATAAAAAAACTAAAATAATGTGGTTGCATAAATGTGCACACCCTTAGACTAATACTTTACCCTTTAAATTTATGACCACATTCTGTCTTTATGGGTAGGAGTCTAACAGCATGGCACTTCTAGAATTCAGTGAAAACATTATCACATTACATAAAGGGGTATTCCCATCTCCAAGATCCTATCCCAATATGTAGTAGATGCAATAATATTAATATTAGCAAATACCTCCAATTAGAAATTTATTATAGTTCTTCTGATTCGCTATGTCTCTTACCTCTTGTAGGGCATTGCAATAGGTTAGGTATCCATGGTTACGACCTCTAAGAGCTGTCAACCTAACTGTCACTATTTGAGTTGAAATAACCATGGTTGGTATACCTAAGCTGTTTCAATTCCCTACATGAGGTAAGCGACATAGCCAATCAGAAGAACTATACTACATTTCTAATTGGAGGTATTTGCTAATATTATTATTATTGCACCTACTACATATTGGGATAGCATCTTGGAGATGGGAATACCCCTTTAACCACTTAACGACCAGGGTTATTTCAGTTTTTGAATTTCTGTACTTTGCTCCTCTTCTTCCCAGAGCCATTACTTTTTTATTTTTACGTCTATATGGCCATGTGAGGGCTTGCTTTTTTGCAGGACAAGTTGTACTTTTGAACAACACCATTGGTTTTAACATATCGTGTACTGGAAAATGGGGAAAAAAATCCAATTCCAAGTGTGGTAAAGTGCAAAAATAGGGCAATTCAACAGTTTTTTTTTTGTTTTTTTTACCATGTTCACTAAATGCTAAAACTGAGCTATTATGATTCTCCAGGTCATTACGAGTTCATAGACACCAAACATGTCTAGTTTATTTTTTAAGTGGTGAAAAAAAAATCAAAAATTTGTTTAAAAAAGGCGCCATTTTCCGAGACCTGTGGAGTCTCCATTTTTTGCGATCTAGGCCTGGGTGAGGGATTATTTTTTGCGGGCCAAGCTGATGTTTTTATTGATACCATTGTGGTGTAGATACGTTCCTTTGATCGCCCGTTATTGCATTTTATTGCAATGTAGCAGCAAACAAAAAAACGTAATTCTGCCGTTTTTCATTTTTTTCTCGTTACGCCATTTAGCGATCGGGTTAATTTTATATTGATAGATCCGGCAATTCTGAAAGCAGCAATACCAAATGTGTGTATGTTTGATTTTTTTTATTGTTTTATTTTGAATGGGGAAAAAGGGGGGTGATTTGAACTTTTATATTTTTTTATTTTTTAATATGTTAAAATACATTTTTTCTACTTTTTGCATGCGTCAATAGTCCCTATGGGAGACTAGAAGCTGCAGTACTTTGATCGCTTCTGCTACATACATACAATGAACAGATTGCCGGTATGTAGCAAAAATGCTCACCTGCTATGAGCGATGACCACCGGGCGGCGCTCATAGCAATCCGGCAATGACAACCATAGAGGCCTGCTTCAGACCTCTGGTTTTCATGCCGACCCATCGGTGACCCGTGAACATGTGACGGAGTCACCGATGGGCGGGATTAGCAATGCGCTTCCGGTAAGATGAATTACAACGTTTCTTATTTTCTTGTGAATCAATTGATTTATAAAATCAAAATTAAAACAATGGTTACGCTTTAAATGCATGTAATCAGGGCTAAACATCATTTTTGCAATTGGTTTTCTTTCAAATTTTGCACAGCTTGGTTTCTAAAGCCTCTGTATTGCTCTGTCCATTGTTGGCTGCAGAATGAGTTAACTGAGAATCTGTCAGCCAGCCCGCTATGACGTTTATCACAAAGTTTGTAACTCTTTCATCTGTCTTTTTTTCTGAGCTCTATGGCTGCAGATCAACATCACTGTAAAAGTCAAACGGTGCAACATTTTTAATGAAAGTTGCAAAAATTATTTTGGTTTTTTCAGCCCTAAATACATGCATTTAAAGAGTAACCACCATTTTATTTTTTTATTTCACAAATCAAATAGTACACATGACAATAAGCAACTTTGTAATATACTTTAGAGAAATTAGCTTTTTCCTCCTCCTGGATTGACTTTTCACTCTCAATTCGTAGGTCATATCTGTAAATTCTGCATTGAGTGAAGACAGATGTTCCCATTACTGAGATAGGAGATGGTGCTTTTAAAATTCTATCGAAAGTGCAGGGGAGAGGAGGAAGAAGGAGCTAAAGACAGACACAGACATTCTGCTGCAAGCTCCCCTGAAATTACCTTTACACTTCTCCATAGAACGTTATAAACACCAACTGTCATCTGGGAAAATATGTCTTCACTGAATACAGATTGTACCCATGAGAATTTAAGATCAGTGCAGGAGGACAAAGAGGCCGATTTCTCTGATGAGATATATTACAAAGTTTCTTATTTTTATGGGTACTGTTGAGTAATGGAAAAACTATTAAAGTAAAGATTACTCTTTATGTATAAAAAGAAAAAATAGGTGGACATTCCCATTTAAGGTTACCAGTAATTAGTACAAAGCATGCTTCTTTTCCACCCTAATATAATACAAGGTAAGTGGTTGGAAATAACCCGTAGTTATAGGGTATTGCATGATATTATTTTTATGAATGTATTACATCTATATATCTAGAAGATTCATACCACCATGTTGTTAACAACTTATACATTTATTTTCTGGTGTTTTTTATTGCTTTTAGCATGAAGAGCAAATATTGGGTCAATGAACAAAGGTGAGAGTCCTATGTATTTTAAGCCCAAACTCTCCCCTTTCTGTATCCCTGTAGTAAAGCCGGGTGATGTTTTCTTATAATTCGGTACTTTGTGCAATGTTGGGTGAGATTTATGCTGATTTCCTGTAAAGTGTGATGATATCATGCCACGCGGATATTGTGCAGATCCATGGCGTTACGCGCATTGTGCCACCAGCTCAGTGCACTCCTATGGCTGTGACCGTTGTGCAACGTTAGGTATCGAAAAACAATGTGTGAAGTCGTGGTACATGAAATGGTAGATATGTGTGGTCAGGATTGACCCCTAGTGGTAGTTATAAATAATGTACCCTGTAAAAGCTGTCACATCTCAATAATAGGAAACGTGGACAACACAGAGGTGGGACTGGATTTGACAGACACGATAAATATTACATTCTACACACAAAACAAACATGTCGAATTTCAGTGAAGAGCTGAGTTAGGCCGGGGTCACACTTGCGAGAAACTTGCACGAGTCTCGCACCTCAATACCTGGCACTGCCGCCGGCACTCGGGACCGGAGTGTTTGGCTGCATGTATTTCTATGCAGCTGAACGCTCCGTTCGCAAGTGTGACCCCGGCCTTAAACAATCGACAAGACATTAAAGTCATTTTTACACTTATCTGACAAAATTTTCTATTCTGGTGCGTCCAAGCTCTCATCACAGGAGCAATGATTATTAAACCCCTGATGAAGGCTAACAAGGGTGAAACGGTTGTCTGTAAGCTGAATGATGCATCATCTCTATGCAAAAGTGTTCTTCTGTACTTTTCTCGTTCTGACTTGAATGATACAATGGAAATTAACCTTTAGCCGATAGTGAACAATGTAGTAAATAACAATTTTGGTTGTCTATTCCCTATAGATACGGAGGGATTTCGGTTGGTGGAAAGCTTCCAGTTCTTGATGTAGAAGGAGAAGACATTACTGACTTTTTCAGGCATCTTGGTCACATGACAAATGTATCTGGAGTAAGTAAGAAATTAAAGTATTTTCAGATTAGTAAATGAAAGGTTGCAATAAAGTTACTGATCATTCCTGGTTCTGTATCTGTGTCCCCGGCAGGGCCCCGTTACTCAGACAGTATCACACGAACTACAATTTTTCATAAAGAACATGGAAAGTGAGAACAACATCAAGGTACAACACAATGACATTCTGATGTTTCCATTAGAACATTCAATGGTCTCTACTGCTAGGAAATGTCATAAAATTAATTATTCTGCCCGGCACTGATAATTGGGAAAACAATTATAGTTATTTATTGCCCATTTATCGGCAGTGGTCCAACTGCAT
Source organism: Oophaga pumilio (assembly GCA_009801035.1). NCBI lineage: Eukaryota > Metazoa > Chordata > Amphibia > Anura > Dendrobatidae > Oophaga > Oophaga pumilio. The sequence continues at coordinate 225,863 of VIAB01000477.1, forward strand.
AATGTTTCCCAGTATTTCTTGTTTTCCTTCTAAGATTATTTGAGGCATTCGTGTCATTAAAGGGGGTTTTCTACTTTCATTAAACACTGGGTCCAGGGCCGACTCCTCGCTGCAGCTCAGATCTTGGTGTCCTGGCTGCAGTGGTGATTTCATGTGGACTGTGCAAAGTACCGCTGTAGCCAAACACTGAGCTCAGCAGGTGTACCGCTGTAGAAATGATTGGCTGCAGCAGTGATGCACACTGTTGATGTCATATCATTACTGCAGCCAAAACACCAAGAGCCGAGCAGTGGTGTGGAACAAGCCCTGGATCAAGGAACGGTGAGTACATGTTCTATTATTTTAAAGAGTTTAGGGTCCACTTTCCTGAAAGTGGGAAACCCCTATAAGCAGTCCAAATAGATGGCGTCTGCACCATTCTACTTAATGGCTCTGTTGGTGGGGTTTTCTATGAATTCCGTTTTTTGGAGATTTAGACAGAGACCTTGATGCAAGTGCTCAGAGTAAAGCTCAGGATAAATGTGTCAGGAATCTGGAGGAGAACCTGTAATGCTTATACACTGTAATAATAAATGCTTCAAATCATGTCCCCAACACATTTAGTTATAGAAAGATAAAGTGTATACAAATTATAGAAACAAAGCAGAGCAGACTAGTTTTTTTTTAGTTTTGCAGACAGGGCTCTATCCAGCTATTTCCATAACTCCTGTTCATTTCCATGAGAGATATGAATCAGAGCAGTTCAGACTCTTTTGACTGATGCCATAACTCAACCTCCAATGGTCAGAACCAAGACAGATAACCTTGTCTCAGCCATGAACATCTGATAGGAATCATGCTTTACTTGTGCTGAACATGACACTGGGGCATAACAAGGCGCTTACTCTCCCCCAGGTCTGGTTCAATAACAAAGGCTGGCACACGATGGTTATCTTCATCAATGTTGCCAACAATGCCATTCTCAGAGCCAACCTCGGAGAAGATAAAGACCCTGAGGAGTATGGCATAACGGCGATCAACCATCCACTCAATCTCACCAAGGATCAGCTGTCCGAGGTCACAGTGTAAGTACAGAGCAGGTCCTTAGCAGTAAGGACTAACATGGAATCTTCCAAACTAGTTGTCTTCGTAGTGTTGGGATTTACATTTTCAATATGTCCAGTCCACTACTCAACCTGCAAGCCACGCTTGTCACATGCCAATACAATGTCTACTGTAATGCATATGCAAAGTAACTCATACCAGCCATATGAGACACCCATTGTGTATTTTTTTTTAGTAATTAATAATTAGTGTTCATTACTGAAGTAATTATTAATTATTAAAGTATTATTATTTTTTTACATTTTTTTCACCTCCATCAGTTAGTAGGCAATCTCTTTAAGAACTCGATGATCAAAAAAAATAAAAAAAAATTCTCTACAAATATCTGTATCTTGATAAGTCTTTCTTTTCCAGGCTGACTACCTCTGTGGACGTGGTGGTGGCAATCTGTGTGATATTTGCAATGTCTTTCATCCCAGCAAGCTTTGTGCTGTATTTGATCCAAGAAAGGGTCTCGAGTGCCAAGCACCTTCAGTTTGTCAGTGGGGTGACACCAGCCGTCTACTGGCTCACAAACTTCACCTGGGACATAGTAAGTTACAGACATTTTACTTTTTTTGTCACAAAGTGCTATGTGAACACAATGATATGACGATGACACATGCGAACACAAGGAAGAATAGGAATTGTTGCATTACTAAAAGAATAATACATGTCTGGCTGATGTGCATTCAGGAAAATGTGGACCCCATAATTCATCTAAGGGGTCTTGATCCTGTTGCTGGCTAGTGCCCAGATACTAAGTAGAAAATTAAAGCTTGGCGTCCAGAAGGTGCAGCTTGAAGCATCGGGTACCAATAGTAATTCTATAACAGGGTCTCTACTGTAACCATGAAGGAGAAAATCCAGCAACCGCTAGAAAAAATATTTTAAAACATCATATTTAATTTAGATACTAAAAAATTGTGGCGGAAGAATTAAAAATACACAATAATCTGAAGCATTTTGAGCTTGTACACCTCGAAACGCGTTGACGTTAGCATTAATATGTATTTTTCATTATTCCGTCACAATTTTTTTAATATCTAAAATAAACACATTTTTCTTGCGGGGTCCTGGATTTTCCTTTTTCTTCTTCATGGCTTCATTGCTTAGGAAACCAGCCTGAGGTCTCCGTGCACCGCGCCGTCTTTCCAAGCATTTCTCAATCCAGTGAGCTGATGGTATTTTTGTTTTTTTCCCCTAGTGTAATTACCATGTAACATTTAACAGGGTCTTTTTTGCTTTGGATTCTTAGGCCCCCATCTTCTTTAAAGGGTATCTGTCAGTAATATCAACCCTCCTAACCTGTGTATATGGATGTAGGTCATAGAAAGTAGAACAAAATGATACCTTGATATCTGCGATCCGAAGTTTTATTCCAGATAAATTCACATTTTTCTTAATATTTAAAATGAGCTGTAAGATCTATGGGCCGGACATAGATCTCCCTGAGAATCTGCCTCCAGAGAATATTTTAAATGAAAGGAGGGTGTTCCCAGTGTGAGACATGTAATGACTGACAGTCTGCTCTCCTGATCTACATGTCTCACACTGGTAACCCCTCCTTTCATTTACAAAAACCTCTGCAGATTCTCAGGGAGATCTATGTCCGGCCCATAGATCTTAACAGCTCATTTACATATTAAGAAAAATGTGAATTTCTCTGGAATAAGGCATCAATCGCAGATATCAAGGTATCATTTTATTCAGCTTCCTATGACCTACATATCCATGTAGAAAGCTTAGGGGGGTTTATCCTACTGACAGATTCCCTTTAAGGAACAAAACCCAGGTACATCTTTTACCTCTACACCCTTGTTGAGGGGCTTCAGGTCCTTTTCTTTGATAACACCATATCAGTTGTGTGGTTTTCTTCTTGTACGCCGCAAAAACTAAATGGCAGATGCGATGCAGGTCTATACAATAGGATTTCTTAAAGGGGTTGCCCCATAAACTACACAGGAGAGATAAGTGCATGATCACTGGGTCTACAGAGCCTTCCACTGATCTCAAGAATGGGGGTCCCCTGTGTGAATGGCACAGGTGCGACCACCATTCATACAGACAGTGAAGGGTGGGATTTTGGGACCCTTGTTCTCGTGATTGGTTCCAGATGTCGGACCCCTAGTGATAATACATTTATCAGGTGCTCAGTAAGAAAAATAAGTTTTTATCTATCTGGACAATATTTGCATACTATTGTACAATGGTCACTTCTACTCTTTGTGTCTCAGGCAAACTATGCCATAAGTGTCGCCATGGTGGTCTTAATATTCATCGGTTTTGAAAAGAAGGCATATACTTCCGCTACTAACCTACCAGCGCTCATAGCTCTACTCTTTTTCTATGGGTAAGTGCCACAGATTTGCGATTAAATTGGTTGTAGCTTATAGTGTTTCATGAGGTTTTCTGTATATCTAATCTAAGATTTTAGGCTTTGTTATCAGAGCACTATTGCAGTTGCTAGTTGAAATGTGACCACTAGGTGGCAAACCTCAGCTCAGTCCAGTATAGTAAATGATGCGTATTTGTGATTTGGAAAATATCTGCCCTCTTCTGTTCAATTTATGTCATACAGTAATAATATATTCGTTAAAAAAATGAAAAATAATCCTAAAACCTCATTTAGATGACTGAACACACTAAATATCTGTATTTTGTATTTCCTTTGAATTATTTGTATTTGCAGATGGGCTGTAATCCCTATGATGTACCCAGCATCGTATCTATTCAATGTGCCAAGCACGGCCTATGTGGCTTTGTCTTGTATAAATCTGTTCATTGGCATAAACAGCAGTGCCATTACCTTCATCCTGGATCTTTTTGAGAATAACAGGGTAAGTAAAGCTGAACCCCGATATAGACAATAATATGTTGTTTTAGCTTATTTACTTGTTGAAAAACAATCCTCTTCAATAAGTTATTTTACATAAAGATTATAAGAACATTAAAGAAGTTCAGGTGACCCTGCACGATCCCTGGTCTGCAGTATGGTTGGGACATCTTCTCATTTCTTCATAGAAATACAGTAAATAGAGGTTGTCAGGGCCTAACCCCTTTATTGCCAGCACATTTAAAGGGAATTTGTCAGCATGGTTTTGCTATCTCATCTGAGAGCAGCATGATGTTGGAAAAGAGACCCTGAATCCAACGATGTATCACTTAGTTTACTGGGTGTAGCAGTTGTGAGACAATCAGTGTTTTTAGATGTAGCATGAAGCAGAGCTCAGAAAACTGTCCCACCCCCACCACAGCAGCATTCTGTGTACACTGTATATTGACAGTGAGCTGTTAATCAGTGCTGGAGGCGTGGTTGGACCAAGAGGCATGCCGGAGTGTGGCAATGATAATCTCTTGCTGATAAAACCTTCACTGTAAGTAAACAAGAGCAAATAGCCTAATAAGGGGGGCACATCACTAAAATCAGTATCTCAGTCCCTACTTCATGCTGCCCCTAGATTACATATCAAAATTTGCTGACAGAAAAGAGAAACTGAAGTTGGCTGAAGTCGGGCTCTCTGCTGTCTCACTATTTTGACAGCTGTTTGAGAGTTCCTGCTTCAGAACTGGGAGATACCACTTTAAGGGGAGGATACGGGGAGTGTGCAGCATGAAAACACACTGGGGTCTGTGCTGCTGCCTTACTTTTTGCTGGATATACTTAGGTAAGAGCAGATATAAGAAGGATTCCTGTGTGTAATAGATCACCATTCGGTTAGAAACAACTGCGATTAATCTTGTCACGGCATTTTCCTCAATGTTTTGTGACTGTGGCTGCCCATGTTTAGGGAGAGACTCAGATTAACCCTTTAAAACAGGTTATTCATTCTTATGCTGATTAATTCTTTTTTAAGCAGCTTTGTCCTCCTCTTGTATATTTAGAGACAGTTGTGTCCTCCAACTTTATCTGGGCTGCATAATACAGGGAGACCTCTGACTACTCTTATTCCTCATAAATCACAATATTCAGCATGAAGTAAAGTTCAAGCTTCTGGCAGGATGTGGGGTTCACATTCACCTAATTTACATTTTGAGGACTCTCTGCCTATTGGGATGAATTGATGAATTAATTCATCATGTTTGTGCTTCTCTTAAAGTGAATTTATTAGTAAAATAGGTAAATTGATTCTCCTACTGTATTCTATGGGGCAATGGGTTGCCAAAAACTGCCTTATCTGAGCACAAGGCTTCACTTTGTCAGGATTATCGGTGGTGCCATAATGCAATGATTCCTAAATATAAAAATATACAATAATGTAATCATGATGGAGCATATTGTGAATCATCTTCTCTATGTTCACGGAGACAGGACTATCTGGTCACTAATACAGAATTTATATTGTTGGATGCAGTCAGCCAGTGTTCAGCACTTTATAGAGACACTATCAGAATTTATAATACTTTGTTATTTTACAATGTGCAATTAGTTTTATATTTCTTTTACTTTGTTTCAATGTATTTTTTTTTTGTTTGATTCATTCTAGTCTTTATTGAAGTTCAATGAGAAGCTAAAGGATTTGCTCTTAATCTTCCCACACTTCTGCCTGGGGCGAGGACTCATTGATTTGGCCATGAATCAAGCAGTGACTGACGTGTACGCCCGCTTTGGTAAATGCATGGATATTCCTTCAGGGTTATACAAGGGAAATGCTCTAGATTTTACCTATGAGAACTGCAGTTCTCCTGAGAAGTTCTCAAGTAGATGTTCCTTGCTGAAAAAGATTATCAGGGAGTGAATATTGTGTCTCCTTATAGCACCCATTCATTGCAAAACTAAGAATGCCAGCTTCTACAGTTTTAGGCCTCTTTCAGATGTCAGTTTTTCCGGTACGTGTGGTGACAGTTTTCACACGTACCGGAGACACTTACACACTTAGACCCATTCAAGTGAATGGGTCTGTGCACATATCTGTGTGTTTCCACAGACCGTGCGTCCACAGGCAAAATACGCTGACATGTCCTTTTTTAAACAGCAGCACGAGCCGTAAAACATCCCGCACAAGTGCACACTGATGACACACAGGGATTTCCATCATCTGTCATCAGTACCACACTTACCGGCGCCAGGGAGGCAGCGGTACAGTTAGCGCTGTTCCCTGGTGCAGGGTGCTGAAGACGCTTCTCATCATTCTCCCCTGCGATCAGCGCAAGCAGGGGAGGATGATGAGAGTTATATTCAACAGTGACAGCAGGCAGCCGCTGATGGGACTATTACTTCCATCAGTCTACACCTCCTGCCGCTAATAACAGCAAGAGAAGGCGGCGGCTAATGGCAGTATTCATCAACTGGCACCTGCGCTATAAATAAATAAACCGGCGTGGGTTCCCCTGTATTTTTGATAACCAGCCAGGCAAAACTGACAGCAGGGGGCTGCAACCCTCAGCTGTCAGCTTCAGCAAGGCTGGTTATCAAGAATGAGGTATTACCCCTCTGTATTTTCACACTGTATTTTTGTAATTATTTCAGTAAATAATTATTAATTTAATGCTGTGTTTCATTCAGGTGAAGAGCATATAACAAATCCTTTCCAGTGGGAGTTTCTGGGAAGAAATATTATTGTGATGGCCGTTGAAGGAGTCGTGTATTTTGGCCTGAATCTACTTATTCAAAACCGTTTCTTTCTCAGCACTTGGTGAGATATACTGAATATTATAACCTAAATAGATCAGACTCTATATAAGGATATTTCCAGAGCATTATGTTATGGCTGACCTGTTGTGGTGGATCCACTAAGCCATAGGTCACAGTGAGCATCTCAATTAGCTCCCTCTGAAAAAGAAAAGGACTTTCTCACTGGTGCCTATAGAGGAAGCTACAATGTAAGGCAATGTCCACCCCCTTAAAGGGAACCTGTCACCAGGTTTTTCCCATATAACCAACGGCCACCAACTTTCAGCCCTATGTTACAGCATTCTGGAATGCTGCGTATAAGTCTTTTAGCCTTCCTGCAAAACAAAAAAAAAACAACTTTCATTTTACTTACTCACGGGGCAGTCTGGTCTGATGGGCGTTATTGGTCATGGTCCAGTGCTTCCCTTCTTCTTGCTATGCCGTCCACCTTCTTGCTTCGTGAGGGTGATGCATCCTATGTCATCCACACAGTGTTCCCCAGCATCGTGCCCCCGCGCAGGTGTAAGTCTATGCCCTGACCAGGGCAGAGCCAAGTACTGCAGTGTGCATGCGCCAACACTCTTTGGCCTTTCCCCGCGCATGTGCAGAACAGTAGTTTGCTCTGCCATCAGAAGGGAAGGAGAAGGAGGACAGCGATATCAAGAAGAGAGGAGATGCTGGACCAAGACCAGTGACACCCATTGACCGGACCGCCCTGTAGGTGAGTATAATAAAAGGTCATTTTTGTTTTGCAGCGAGGCAAGGAGACTTATATACAGCATTCCAGAATGCTGTAATGCAGGGCTGAAAGGTGGTGGCCGAAGGTAATTTTGGAAAAAACTGGTGACAAGTTTCCTTTAAACAGCCTTGTAACATGCCTGGGAATAAACATGTTGCAAGGCTTATTTATGTTTTGCTTATACAGCGCCAACATATTCCTCAGCGCATTACAGATATCACCATCGCTGTCCCCAATGGGGCTCACAAGCTAACAGTGCTAACCACTGAGCCACCGTGCTGCCCAAGGCTTGTTAACCCCTTACCAACATCGGGCGTGTATTTATGCTGATGTCGGACTCCCTCCCTTTGATGTGGGCTCCGGCGCTGAGCCTACATGTTTCCCGGGACATGTCAGCTGTTTTGAACAGCTGACATGTGCCTGCAATAGCCGCGGGTGGAATTGCGATCCACCCGCAGCTATTAACTAGCTAAATGCCACTGTCAAACGCTGACAGCGGCATTTAAATGGCGCTTCTGGCCATCGTGCCGCAAATACGCTCACTGGTGACCCGCGTCACTGGTGTGTCGGCATGACAACTCGAGGTCTCCTTGCGACCTCTATGCTTGTCAGTGCCGGCTTGCTGTGAGCACCACCCAGTGGTCGGGGCTCATATCAAGTCAGTAATTCAGCTACATAGAAGTGATCTGTGCATCACCTCTATGTAGCAGAGCCGATCGGGTAGTGGCAGCGTCTAGTCTCCCATGGAGACTATTGACGCA
>VIAB01000477.1:242531-253621 GCA_009801035.1 Oophaga pumilio
CTGACCCACTACCAAACCGGTCATGCTGAAGGATGTTGCAGGCATCTCCAGACTCTGTAACTTCAGTTACATGTGCTCAGTGTGAACCTGCTTTCATCTGTGAAGAGCACAGGGCGCAAGTGGCGAATTTGCCAATCCTGGTGTTCTGTGACAAATGCCAAGCGTCCTGCACGGTGTTGGGCTGGGAGCACAACCCCCATCTGTGGATGCCGGGCACTCAGACGATCCTCATGGAGTCGGTTTCTAACTGTTTGTGCAGACACATGCACATTTGTGGCCTGCTGGAGGCCATTTTGCAGGGCTCTGGCAGTACTCCTCCTGTTCCTCCTTGCACAAAGGCGGAGGTAGAGGTCTTGCTGCTGGGTTGTTGCCCTCCAACGGCACCCTCCACGTCTCCTGGTGTACTGGCCTGTCTCCTGGTAGCGCCTCCAGCCTCTGGACACTGTGCTGACAGACACAGCAAACCTTCTTGCCATAGCTCGCATTGATGTGCCATCCTGGATGAGCTGCACTACCTGAGTCACTTGCGTGGGTTGTAGAGTGCGTCTCATGCTACCACTAGTGTGAAAGCACAACCAGCATTCAAAAGTGACCAAAACATCAGCCAGAAAGCATTGGTACTGTGATGTGGTCTGTGGTCCCCGCCTGCAGAACCACTCCTTTATTGAGTGTGTCTTGATAATTGCCAATAATTTCCATCTGTTGTCTATTACATTTGCACAACAGCATGTGAAATTGATTGTCAATCAGTGTTGCTTCCTAAGTGGACAGTTTAATTTCACAGAAGTTTGATTTACTTAGAGTTATATTCTGTTGTTTAAGTGTTCACTTTATTGGTTTGAGCAGTATAATATATATCTATATATCCCACCCCCATAAGCTGCCTCCTTAAGGCTACTATAATTATAAAGATTTTCTTAACAACCTAACGATACTGCTAGATTTTATAAGCTGATGCCAGCAGCTCTGAGACTTGCCTACCCTCTCTTCTACTGCCCAGTAACACATAAACATGTTGTGCTAGGTACGTGCTTTGGCGCGATGCAGAAAGTCAATATGCCCTTTTATTTGCATAGTATAAAAAAACAACATCAGCAAAATGAATTTGTTTTTATAAAGAGTTTATGTCCAATCTGACGGGTTGTGTTCACAACATGTTTTTAATATCTGGACTATAAGGGTGGAAAATACAGCTCAGCACGTGTACAGCTCATGGCAGCCTGATGGTTCAGTGTGTTTATGCCCCACCACCCAGGAAGAGGTTTATTCTCTGCGGAATGTATGTCTGAATCTGCCTGCGATCAATACAGTATTAATGATCACATCGGGTGGGCTTGATGGAGAACGTAGGATAGGAGTGTGCTTAAGGTAGTTGATGTTGAGGAGTTGAACTAATATGAAATTAAAAAAATGGATATTCTAATTTTTACAAATTATTTGTTTTTGCATAGAGAAAAGTTAAACAATTTTCCGATGCATATCAATTTTTCTTGTAAATTCTTCACAGTTTTTAACCACTTAAGAACATTAACTTGGGTATTACTAACTGATGCATTCCAAATACATAACTTTCTATATGATTTTTCTTTCTTCGAATGTATAAGAGCTTGTTTTTCTGCATGATAGGTTATACTTTTTAATGCCACCAATGATGGGTACATATAAGTTATTGATAAAAGGGGTTATCCAAGACTATGTCATTTTTTTACTGTGGGCCTAAAAATTAATAGGCAGGTATTTGCTAATAGAGTCTGTTCTGCCCGACTCAGACTGCTCCTGCTGACAGTTCAGTTGCTCCACATCTACAGAGCAGTTCTTCTTCTTCCGGGCTGTTCTGCTGACGGAACATCAGTGCTCACGTCATGCTGATTGACAGCCGACTCCAAACAGGCAGTGGGGAGACCGCTATCAATCAGCATGATGTCAGCAGTCACACCCCATCCGCAGAGTGGAAGACAAGCCGCTGCTCCATCAATGTGACATCAGCTGGAGCCTCTAATTCACCGGCAAGTACAGTCAGTGACCACTCTGTGTCGGCAGAGATCAACATCAGGCAGGTACCTGCCTGTTAGTTCTTATGCCATAGTAAGTAAATTTAACAGTCCTTGATAACCCCTGTAAAGGGGTTTTGTGGGGCTCTACATAAATTTCTGCACCTTTTGTGACGACATAGTGCTGAATCCTGACAGTTTGCAAGGTGCGCAATATCATTGATTCCTCTGCCAATTTTAGATTCTCATCTGCTCTTCTCAATGCTCTATTAAGAATAGCAGATGAGAAGCTAGTCGCCACTAGACTACAAGAATGCAAATTGCATACTTATGGTCACAACAACAGAAATGCAGATTGAGCCTGCAAAAACACGTTACCTTTTATTAGCTCCTTCCTGGTAGAAATGAAAAAAAGAATCACAAAGAAAAACAAACAGTTCTTTCTTTGTGTTACCATATACAAAAGCGATAAACTTTTGAGGGATTGTATTTGTGGGACGAACTGTAGTGTTTATTGGTACCATGTTCATTAAAGGTTATAATCTTTATTTTAAGAAAAGTATTTTTAGTAATAACATAGGATCAGATTAAACCTATTTCTGGTAATTGTATTTGGTTATTGTTTTTTACTTTCCAGTATACTGACCAATATTGCTGATGTGCACCAGAACATGGGCTACTGTCCGCAGTTTGACGCCATTGACGAGCTGTTGACCGGTCGCGAGCATCTGCAACTATACGCGCGTCTAAGGGGAGTTCCAGAAGATGAAGTGGCTATGGTAAAACCATATTTTAGCCTCAGAACACAAATTATTCGAAATTTTCTTCTTAAAGTGTATTTACCATTATATTGTTGTTTTTTGTTTTTTTTTAAAAGAAACCTTGGAAAAAATGCTTGAAAGTAGTGGTTGTCTGTTGCCACAATTAGTGTTAGGGACTTTTTATAAAGCTGAATTCTAGCAAGCAGCATTACATTCATCTCTAGTGATGGGAACAGGCATAATGGGTGACCTGTTATTTTCCAGGTTGCAGATTGGGGGATTGAAAAATTGGGCCTTAAAAGATATGCAGATCAAGCAGCAGGCACTTACAGTGGTGGAAACAAACGCAAGCTGTCAACTGCAATTGCTCTTATTGGATGCCCTCCGGTGGTATTGTTGGTAGGTTTTAGGTATATTTTACTTTTTATTGGGGGATGAATAAAGCTTTATAAAATCTTCATTGTTTCTTCACCATGCAATCCCTTTCCTCATCTCCTGCTTCTTTACCTATAATTGAATCAGCCTATTATAGGCACTGTACTTTACTGATCGTTGGAACATACCCTTAAAAGAATAGTAAATAGTAAACACTGAAAGTTGGGCGCTGCGTACATCCGCAGCGTCCAGATGTTACAGCATAGTGGACGGGATTTCAAGAAGAAATCCCACCTCCACTATGCGTGCACTGGCACCCGCGGTTTGCCTGCGGAGACGGACATGCGGCTCATCTTTCCAGACAGCAGCATGTCTATTTATCTTGCGGAGGCACTCATGTCACCCGTACAGTGTATTGGATGCGGTGATTTCGCATGGTTCAGTGAACACATGCGAAATAACCTGCGTTCAAAAGCCGGCAGCGCTTTGGACGGAGTGGACATATGCTGCGTCCAAAGACTGAATGTGTGCACATACCCTAAAAGGTTCCCCAGAACTGTTCGCACGTTCAGTGTTTGGTCAGTATTTTTCATCAGTATTTGTAAGCCAAAACCAGCAGTGGGTGATAGAAACACTTCACCACTTCTGTATTTATTATACTTATCCTCTGATTGTTCCACTCCTGATTTTGGCTTACAATTACTGATGTCAAATGCTGAACGTGTGATCGTGGCCTTAGGGATATAATTTTTTTTAGATGATCATTTGATTCCTAACTGCAAAGTTAAGAACTTTTCTAAATTGTCTTCATTAAAACTTTTTTTTTACCATTTTCTAGCTGATGTCTGCCAGTCCTATATCAAACTGAGTGTTCGGAAAAAAAAAATGTTACAAATCTGTCAGAATCCTATCCTTGATTCTGACGGCTCTCTGCTATCCTCCTCCCTTCTCTCGGTGTTATGGAAAGTAGAAAATGGGAGCAGGTTTTACACAGATCTGCAGTAGAATAAGAGGACAGAAAAAATGCTATAGAAAAGGATGGACAGGAAATAAGTGCAGGATAAAAGCTGTGCTGATATATGCACTAAGACAGCAGATACGCACACACCTTACATCCAGCCTGTATTACTGTGAGAGAAACTCACACAAAAGACAAAATGTAAAACTTCGATAAGACTGCAAATTACAAGAAGATTGTAGACAGAAATCCAGGGCAATTTTATTATCTAATAGTAACCTCTAACATATGTAAAAATTATCCATTGATTTTAATGGCCTTCTTTTCCTTCAACATCTACATACGCTAGGTGGTACGCATTGTGGTGCCTACTACAGCAGCTTGTTCACACTGAGCACAATTTGACGGCACATAGTGCAGTCTAACAATATTGCTGACCTGTGAAGAATCAGATCGGCATTATATACGGCTATGTAGTTTATAAATACCTCCAGATTTATGAACATCATTGATTCTAGCATTACGTCGCCCATATATTAAGACATGTCTATTTGAAGCCAGTAGCGAAACCTTACATTTATACTTAATGGCTTTAATCTACTATATAAATGCCCAATCTTCCATGTGACAACAGTTTTGAAATGACCCTATAGAAATAATGAATCTGCCCTTTTAGGATGAGCCGACCACAGGGATGGATCCTCAGTCACGACGCTTCCTGTGGAATTCTATTGTCAGTATTATCAAGGACGGCCGAGCCGTGGTCCTGACCTCACACAGGCATGTTCATTTTTATAAGAATGTCCTTACAGAGTGTACCTAATACCATAATAACTGTAATGTCCTCTGCTTTCTTCAGTATGGAGGAATGTGAAGCTCTCTGTACTCGTCTCGCCATAATGGTCCAGGGAACCTTTAAATGTCTTGGAACTATACAGCATTTAAAATATAAGTATGTTATTTCCCATTTTACACATGTAACCTTGTTATGTAACTCCACTATTATTACTTCTTTTTGTTTCTATTTCATATATCATCTTGAAGATTCAGGGTCCAACATTTTTGGACCTCCGACTTGAAATGAATGTATTTATAACTCCATTTTGTATGGTAAAAATTTGTACCGGTGTAGAAAATAATCATAAATGAATGACTCATGCCCATGAGTCTAATTTATTATTATCATTATTATCTATGCAAATCTGTAGGAAAGGATAGTTTTTTTTCATTAATAAGTCCACACAAGTGCTACCTATGGATATTTTGATTTAAAGAGGTTATTTTAATTTCAGCCGATCATGGACAAGATGGGAAGATCAATTTCCAAACGCCCGTTGTAGGAGGTGGGGCTCTGCAACCAGTCCAGTAAAACTTATCTTTGCTGTTCCCATAACTTTCATTCACACCTTGATGACCAATTGTATCTGATGATTTTCTATCCTAGCCAAAAATGGCTGAAATCCAAAAGATCCACAGAAAGCACTTGTGTGGACTTTGTGAAAGGTCTATCCTGTTGCACAGATTTCCGTAGAGATGTGATACTCCACAGTAGTAGACAGATAATATTGAGACAATGTGGATGCAGTTGTCTTCAATACACTAGTAACATCTATATAAATCCAGGGGCGGATAGATCATTGTGTCAATCTGTGCAGCCACACAGGGGCCTATGAGGAAAGAGGGTCACTTCTGCCCCCCAAACAGATGGAATTGGGCATTATGATAAGCTATTGGTCTGCAAAGGGCCCATATATTGTTCTTGAACAGGGGCCCTCTTCTGTGTCCTCCAGTGTACACATTAGACTAACGTCAGACAAATCCACCAATACCAACGAGTTCAGCCAACAGTCTAACATGAATGGGGGCCTCAACAGAAACTGGAATCTCCAATTTTGCACTGCCAATCCTTTTGGGTCTATATGAGCTAAGCTGCCACCAGAAGAGTCTGATGGTGGGTTTCTCGTAGGAACCCTGGAGTGCTCAGCCAACGCTCCTGCCTATGGGAGAGTCAGGCACTATAGCTGCCGGCTGAACAGCCATCTAAAATATATAGGGGGAGTTTAGTTTTCACTCTGTATTCTGTTTCTCAGATTTGGAGATGGCTATATCGTTACCTTGAAGATCAGAGCACAGTCGCCAGGATTGGCCCCTGACACAGGACCGGCAGAGAAGTTTATACTGGCAAACTTTCCTGGCAGCTTACAGCGAGAGAAACACTACAACATGTTACAGTATCAGATCTCCTCCTCTTCCCTGGCCAAGATCTTCCAACTTCTTATCGCCAACAAAGACACCCTTCACATTGAGGAATACTCTGTGTCCCAGACTACGTTAGACCAGGTAACCATCCGTGTTGGGGCTCTAGTGCCACGTTTGTGATATCCTAAAAGAGGGTTCAAACAGACTGTCAAATACTACTGCATTTATGGTTCGTTTTTTATTATTCTTTGTATTGAGAAACACATGTTCATTTTAAAGGCAGCACATGGATATGGCTTGTGCCAGTTACCCAGCAATAGTGCAAGATTAGGCAGGCTGCCCAGCACTATGTTAGTGCACCCCAAATGGATAGACACCCCAAATTCCTCCAGCCAACACTTAAGGGCCCTGTTGCATCTGGTACAAAGGTGAAAAAATGTGCAACAAAAAGATGTAGTTCATTAGCGTCGTGACCTGGGGTTGGTAAATATGGTTGCCTTTTTTCTGTGACTTTTTTTTCTATAACATTAGGCATCTGTCCCTTACTTGTGCCTACTTTTCAGTGACTTACTTTACACTATTTATTTGCGCCAATATGCTGGTGCATGGCAATAATAAATTTGGAGCAAATTATGACTATAATTAGCATGTACATTTTCAAGCTGAGAAAATAAGTGTTGAGTGACACACACGCTTCTTTTTGGTACAAAAAAAAAAAAATATCAGAATTTTGACTCCAGCACCTGTCAGGCATTTATAACTTTCCTATAGATTTTCCATAAATTCTTGTTAATTTAAGGGAGTATTTATTATGGCCCTGTAAACACTCTGTATGGTTTGTGTCTTACAAAAATTATTTTTGTGGTTACAATTTTCATAAGGCTTTATGGTTAAAGCGGATCTGTCACAAGATTTCACAATGCAGGCTGCATACATTATTAAATAGGTCTCTTACAACTGATAAGGATGCTGTACTTACTTTGAAAATTTAATTAAAATCCGGCACCGATTTTCACTCACTTAGCCCGATTGACATCTCCTTAGTATTCTTCCTCCCTGCTGGGATCTCACACTGCTCAGTACAAGCTGCAGATGTCAGTCAGCCTGGGTGCATGGAAACAGAATACACTTTGACTCGTGAGTTATTTCATTCTATAACTGGACTCAAAATGCACATATTATTACTATTATTATATAGCCATTCTGGCATGGATTTACAAAATAAGTACACCAGTGTCGCCAGGTCTAAGGTAATTAGGAAAACACTGCACTTCCGGAATTCTGCAGGTGCACAAGTAGGATAACCAAATCCGTCAACTGCGATGAAGAAATACTTGGCACTGATATACAGTACAGACCAAAAGTTTGGACACACCTTCTCATTCAAAGATTTTTCTGCATTTTCATGACTATGAAAATTGTACATTCACACTGAAGGCATCAAAACTATGAATTAACACATGTGGAATTATATACTTAACAAAAAAGTGTGAAACAACTGAAATTATGTCTTATATTCTAGGTTCTTCAAAGAAGCCACCTTTTGCTTTGATGACTGCTTTGCACACTCTTGGCATTCTCTTGATGAGCTTCAAGAGGTAGTCACCGAAAATGGTTTTCACTTCTGGTGACTACCTCTTGAAGCTCATCAAGAGAATGCCAAGAGTGTGCAAAGCAGTCATCAAAGCAAAATGTGGCTACTTTGAAGCACCTAGAATATAAGACATATTTTCAGTTTCACACTTTTTTGTAAAGTGTAATATATAATTCCACATGTGTTAATTTATAGTTTTGATGCCTTCAGTGTGAATGTACAATTTTCATAGTCATGAAAATACAGAAACATCTTTAAATGAGAAGGTGTGTCCAAACTTTTGGTCTGTACTGTACGTGTATTCAAGAACTTCCAGAAAATTAAGAGACGTTTCAGTCAATAACTTTATATATTCCTAGAGGAAGCTTCAGGCAATCCTTATATTCCATTTTTTTTCACCTCTTCCCTATCCAGTATGCTTCGCTCAAATTTTTAGCAGATAAAACTTCTTTTAATCATATCTATAGTAGAAACTTCTTCTTTTCCATTTACAGGTATTTGTAAACTTTGCTAAACAGCAGACGGACGATGAGGACATCCGCCTACATCCCCGAGCGGCTGGAGCGTCTCGAGAAATCAGAGTTGCACCTGCTCCACCACGAAAGGCATCATAAAGATCAGGCTACATCTGCCCTAGGCATCGGGGCATAGGATCGGATGGTGATGGTGCTTTTCTGAAATGTGAAATTGTGTCTACTAGCACAAAAGAAGCCATTACTTTTTGACATTTGCTTCAATCTGAGCAAAGTTTTAGGGCAGTGTCCCAGCACACTCCAGCAATGAGGCATCGCGGATACACTCTTGGTGGTCACTTCCGTCTGCTGCTCTCTCCTATGCAGGTCAGTGTTGTAGAGTGATGCTGCTTGGCACATAGGTTTGGGATGTGCCAGGTATAGACAGAGGGCAATTCAAGACGGTCTAGCAATTATAGCTTCTTATAGGAACCAATGTCAATCAAATCCGTGAAAAGGCAAATTCCGTGACTGCCATAATTACTTTCCTGTATTTCTAAAAAGAAAAAGCATCATATTGTGATACATTTTGAAAACTTTTATTTTACATTAAGAAGATTCTCACCTATAAAATGTTTTCATATGTATATGTGTTTCAGCAGTACAATATCAGCAGCTGTAAGGAAACATTTATCTGCTTGTCGTACAGTGAAGAGGAAAAAATGCCCAGTCTAGCAGATGAGAATATTTGTAATTGGGAGTAATATTGCAATGTATTTACTGGCTTTGATTAACTTTGTTTTTTTCATATGCTTATTAACAAATAAAATATAGTGAATTGAATCTACCTTCTTTGGTTTATCATGTACAGTTATGGTATTAATGCATGTCACTATAATAAAACATAGACACCATCTATAACATTTGACTCCTACATAGTGAGCAGGATCCCCAGGATTTCAGAGGATTGCCTTTTTAGTACAAATGATTTTCATAACATAACTCCAATAAATTTTTCAGCTCCCATTAGTGAATATATGTGTGTGTGCTAGCTCGGACTGACCGACCGGAGAGCAGGTAAATCCCCTGGTGGGCCCACCTACACCCTACATGAGCAGTGTTAAGGCACTTGATTCACCATTTACAAAAACAAAGGCAGAATCTAATCATTCACAAAACAAACAATCCAGTTTAATAATGATAATATATAGAACCATAGGTAAACTTGTGTAATATGGTCTTGTTATTTTTGCATGCAGTTTAAAGGGGTTGAACAGGCTTGAGGTTCAAGTCAGCAAAACTCTGATTACAGGCCTGGTGCCAGCACCGGGATTTGCCGCGTGACTGCAAGTAGGCGATTTGCAAACCTGCGGTCACGTGCAGACTAGACGTGTGCAACTTCACTAAACACTAATGAATTGAGTGAGGCCGCATACGTCTAGTCAGAATGTGGCTGGAAGCATGTATATCGCATACTTGTGGTCACGTGACTGCCTGCACCTAGCGCCAGAGAATCTTACACCGTGGACGCTGGGAGGATTCACAAGTCTACAATCATGAAGAATGACTGCAAACTTTAGCCCCGAGCCTGGACAACCCCTTTAACAATGGACACTGGGAATTAAAGTTACTGGTGGGCTCTTGGCACCCCAGTCCAACATTAATTGTGTGCAAATCATAACAGCGAGCAACATGCTAAACAGCTAGATGCTCTTCATTTTCGTTTCAAACTTAATACAGGTTCTTTTTGTACCTTTTTTTATTGTTTCAATGCATCTAAAATAAATATAAAAACACTTTTGCAAATAGTCTTGTGTAGAAATACAATAGTGTATACACCTATGCAGAACTATGTGTGTCCATGGTTACAGACTGCAGAACCCTGTGTGTAGTCTGATATTTAATCAACTGTTCCATCTACCCCTTTTTTTGCAGCAGTGAGTGCCTCCTGGTCTGACTCCGCCCCTTCTGTGATAATCCGCTCACTGTCTACAGACATTGCATATACAGAGTCTGGTGGGGGAGGAGTCTGCCTTCTCAGCTCTGCTGCATTGCTTAATCTAAAAGCTCTGATTGTGTCAGAATGGCTGCACCCAGTAACCTAAGTGATACATCAATGGATTCAGGGTCTCTTTGCCTACATAATTCTGCTCTCAGATGAGGTAGCAAAATCCTGCTGAGAGATTCCCTTTAAACTATGCTTTGATTTCAGACAATGATGGCATATCCACAGGAGTTTGGAGTTTTGTAGTTCGATAGGATGAGCATCTATGGTGAGAAGAGGAGTCCCCTGACTGTCTATTGAGATGGGCATCACATCTAGGAAGAGAGTGTACAGGTGCACATTTGCAATGTTGTGGCCATTCTGTATTTTGGAAGTTACAAATGTAATAGATGTACAAGCATACCTAGATTTCTTATTGCACATTTATATTTTTAAAAACACAGTTTTAAAAGGTGTTTTCTTACGACAAAGTACATTATAACAGATCTTGGAATAATAATAAGTTCCACAATTGGATGTCGAATGTTCCTGTGCGGAGATAATCTTATAAACGTGCCCCTGCTGTGTACTGAGTAATGGCTGTGTCCGACCATGCAGAGCTGCTCCAGTCCATGGTCAGCATGTACCACATCTCCTGGCCAGGGGGTGGGGGAAGCATAAGTCACTTATGATGAGTACACAGATGAGACAGCAGGTGTAGTTAAAAATTGACTGCAGACTTATCTGGACAACCCCTTTAAGGCTGCATTGTGACT
>VIAB01000478.1:15256-35634 GCA_009801035.1 Oophaga pumilio
TGTTGTCTCTGTCCAAATATTTATGGACCTAACTGTAAATGATGGCGCATGTAATCCACAGGGGGACCTGGTATTCCTCGCACGCCCCAGCACTGCACCGATGTTATATATTCCTGTATACAATTCGTGCAGACAACCTGTTTTGATTTATTTATGTCGTTTTTCGGAGAGAAAAAATGTACAATAAGACAAGTCCCCAATGTAAACGCTGATGGCGGCTCCTATACTGAGGCGGCTAGTACCGTTTCAGGAGAAGCCCACGGGATGATATTAAAGGAAGACGTGAAGAGAAAAGAGAAGCTTAAAGATATCACAGCAGAATGGAAGTGCGGAGTAAGTGATGTCAGGGAGAGTCTACAGAGAGTAAGCACAGAGGAGGAAAACAGCCAAACAATGTCAGCCCCATGTCAAAACAAAATGTCAGCTCAGGTGCGAACGAGACAGCGCTGGTATGAGGGAAACATTCAGACGCAGGAATCCTGGTCTGCAGAGACACTGCAGGACTCCGAGGAGCCGAGAGGATGTCAAGGTTAGCCATATCCATAGATGAAAGGCGAAATAAACACTGGTATGTACAGAAAATAAAATATGTCCTCTATACTAATCAGGCGGGGGGCACACAGAGGTTTTTGAGGTTTTCAAATCAACGAGTTTTTCAAGCTTAAACCACTTCAGGGAACATATCTTTTTTGAGGATTTTTTACTTTTCCTGAAGCAGTTTTGGAAGAGTTTTTTTTCCTGAAGTGTTCGGTGCAGCCTATCGATTGGACACTGGAGCATTTTCCATCAGGATCCGCTCCAAAGAAGTGACACTCACCTTTTCATCCCATCAGGAGTTTTAGAAAAACCTCTCTTAATGAAAAAAAAAGCAAGCTAACAAAAACCTCCTCAGGGTTTGTGCACATGACGCCTTTTTCAGAAGGAAAATGGTGCAAAAAAAGAAGATATTGCACAGTAATGTAAAAACGACCTTGCTGTGCACATGTTCAGTCTTTTGTTACTTCTTTTCACCTCTTTGGAGTTCAGAAAACATGAAGCCGTTACAAGAAGTAGAACGTCCATTCTTCGGGTGGTTTCCACTAGAAAACCAGAAACTAAAAAGCTGCTTGCTATGTATAGTTAAAATTGTAGAAAAAAAAGACGCCAGTGGTGAAGATGCCACCAAAATTACAGCGAAACGGCCAGCAAAGCTACTTCAGGGAGTGCCAACTTTTTTTCTAAAAGCCGCTTCACCTAGGAAAATTTCGGCTGGTCGTCTGGAATCTGAAAGACGCCGTTTGCGCAAACTTTCGTATGAACAGCTGAGCAGATTTCCCGTAGAGTTTCCCAACAGTTTGAAGAGAATTTTGGAGATGCTCCGCTGTTAAAAAAAAAAAAATCCTCAAAAATCTTCATGGGGACATAGCCTTAAATTAGGCATTTCACAACTCACACAATAGGAAGTGTCAGGCTATGTGCACACAACGTCTTCTAAGCTCAGACGAACACAATGAGTTATTCAAGCAGAAGACAATTCAGGAAACTGGATTTTTTTTCATGAAGCGTCTTTTGTGTTGTTCATTTCATTCATTTCCTTAGTGTTTTTTCGATGTTCTTTCCCAACTTGCATTTTTTTGGAGGGTTTTACCCATAGTTTTTCTGATGTCTTTTCTTCAGGAAACTCTCCTTCTTTGGGCTTTGTTCACACGACTTCTTTAAAACTCAGGTGAACCAGCTGAAGTTTTCAAGCAGTAAACTCTGGAGCTTTTTCTTCCTGAAGCATCTTTTTTGTTTCATTTGTTCAAGTCGTTTCCTGAGCGTTTTTTGGATGTTTTTTTCTGTTTGAATTTTTTTTTGAGGTTTTCCAATGGCTTTTGTGAAGTCTTTTTTTTACTGTTGTTTTCTGGTCGTTTTTTTCACTCCATTGAATAATGAAGAGACCACTAGTATTTTTTTAAGCAAAAATTATGGCAAAAGGCTCTATAATACGTCTGGGCGTCCTTTGAGCTTTCCCACTGACTTGTGTTTGTAAAGTACAGAGCGTTTTCTGAGCGGAAAATACCTGAAGAATGGACCCATCGCTTTTTCAGTTTCCCTTAGAAATTAATAGCAAAATTTTTCCAAGCAGTTTTTCAGAAGGATTTTGAAGCTGATCCACTCAAAAAAAAAATTGTCAAAAAAGTTCCATATGAACATAGCCTAATTATAAATACAAACCTACACAGGTCATGTGAGAATCACACCGATGCATAGCACTTACTGTACAGGTGGGTGTTGCCAGATGGTGTGGCTGAAATTCTGACCTCTGTGATGGCCAAAAGCAGTCTGATTTTGTTTCACAATTTTACGGTCATTGGCACTCTGCAAGTCTTCAGCGCTTCGACCACACCATGCCTGCATTGTAGCCGCACTATCTGGTCCTCCGTTGATTAGAATTTTTTCATATATGAGCCATGCACCTCACATGCTATGCCCTCCAAAAATGGGAAAAATATAGGGGACAATGTGACTGCTGTATATACATCACATAGGAGACACTAAATCTGCTGTATATACATCACATAGGAGACACAGCAACTACTGTGTATATATCACTTAGAAGACACTGCAAATGCAGCATACATAAAAAGGGTTCTATCTCAGAAATCACCTAAATCCTGGAGATAGGGAATATGAAAGGCTGTAGCGTGTCCAGCGCCCTAAACGCAGAGGAGAAGATTCCATTTCCAGGCCAGCAGGGATGGGAGAGAAAAGCATGAACTCTACCCACAAAAAATACATCCTGAAGCCGTTACTGGCCAGCATCACTTAGTAGAGCCCTGTGGGCACCTTGGCGTTGGTGTGAGTATGTGAGTATGCACAAGGTGCCAGTATGCAGAAGTTTTAAAGGGCCAGCAGCCGATAATGGAGCTGGCAGCCCACTTTGTAGTTTACCAAAAAAAAGAGCATGAACCGCACCTCCAAAAATCATACATTGATCTAATGCCACTAGGCAAAAATTTATATATAACTGAACATGAGGTTCTTCATTTAACATTCTGATCAGACTGTATGAAGCCCACTGCCACTTCATGGCAACAGAGTGGAGCCGCTTGCCTACCACCGGCGCAGCAACAATGCACCGGCAGGGTGGACGGCCTGGTGCCTCACAGCGCCCATGCTTTGCATGCACTTTGTAGCTCAGTTCTCCGGCCCACCAGGAATCTGCCCAGTTTGGCAGACGACCAGTCCAGACCTATTTTGGCATGGCAGTTTATCATATAGTAACCTTTTTATTTAAATGGGCACCATGTAAGAATTCAATGTGTTGAGGGGGCAGCAGCCAGACCCACGGCGTTCAGCCGACTGTCATGTAGGAATTATTTTAAAAACATGTCAATTGCTAACATTTTTATTATTCATTGTTTTTTCTTTTCGAATGCAGATCTGAACACCGATCACTTCCATCAATCTGGTCTTTACCAATGAAACAGTCAGCCACTATACACACAGTCTGTACGTTACAGTCTACGTAGCGGGAGCCCTTTAAGTGTTCCACTTTGTTCTTCATCCGTTTTTTGGACCTTTCCCAGTTACATTAAAATCATTTTTGGGAGCAGATGTTCAGAGGCCCTCCATGTCAGTTTTAGCATTGATGGAGATTTCATTCTGAATCTTCTTGTCTGACATACACTTTATTATCATGTCACGCAGCTGGAACATTAAGTTCTTTAGCCGTCATTCAAAAAACGTTCTTGGAAGCGAGACTCATATTAGGCACGATCCAATTATACTAAGCCAGTTTTTAATTTTTTTTTTCTTAATGATGTGTATGTATATCTCTGTATCACCGGCCAAACATTTATTAATGAACAAGTCAGCAAATTATAAAAATGAAAGATAAATATTTAATTAAACAATTTACAGATCGAAGGACAAATAGGCGCTAATAATGTTTCTGCAGAACACTTCCCCCCGCAGTGTGAATGGCACACAAAATGTTTAATTTTTTTCTAAAATTATGTTTCCTACCATCTGTCTTTTCCCAAGGGACAGGAATAGTCCTTGGTGGAGCTTATTATGCACCACTGCCCTCCAGCACTGGACTATTAGGGGCTGAGAATGGGCAGAAGAGGGTGATAGTTGTGCTTCATGACTCCATGATAGGGCTTTCAATTATGATATGGGGTGTGCCACAGTTTTGGGCTAATAACTTTTTTTTGTTTTTGGCAATTTATATTTCTCTCTCCCTCCCTGTTAAGTAGACGGCTTTTTCTTGTATTCTCAAGTTTGGAAATGATTCCATGTTCATAGGATAGGAGATAACTTTCCAGTTACTGGGGCCCTACCGCTGGGATACCCACCGGTCCCAAGAACCGTGGCTCTTCGGAGAAGTGGTCGATCGTGCACCACAGTTATTCATTCCTAATGGGATAGCCACTTGGCTGCTGTTTGTCATTCCCAAAACAATGGAATGGATCTGCAGTGCGCCTTACTGACTACATTTATAAGGGGGCTCTACAAAGGCCTAGTTCTAGGAATCAGTGGGGATCCCAGTGGTCTAACTTCCAACGACCGGGCTAATAGATAGGGAATAACTTCCAAACTTTAGAATATCCCTTTAATCT
Organism: Oophaga pumilio; assembly: GCA_009801035.1. Lineage (NCBI taxonomy): Eukaryota > Metazoa > Chordata > Amphibia > Anura > Dendrobatidae > Oophaga > Oophaga pumilio. Next base: position 19,843 of record VIAB01000478.1, read on the forward strand.
CATATCTGTCCTGTTTATCCTGAGTCAATTAGATCCCTCCGCCTGCTGCTCCTCCTCCCCTCTCACAGCATGAGTCTCACATAGAGACTAGTTTGCACTCTTGGATTTTAGACTGAATTTTTGGTAACTTATTGTCAGAAACTCCATTATGAAGAATGATTATTATTTTGATGTCATTTTTTAATTTGCACTTTTTACAACTTGGAGCAATTACACAACAACAACCCAGCAGGAGCACAGGGAGATTTATGATGTCAGTTAATCAGATAACTTTTATTATACAGATTGTGGCTTAAATTCTTTAGACAACCAGGACAGGAGTATTGCTTACAAGCCAAAGAGGGGCACATAAGTCCTCAATAAATAAGGGTACAATCTCTTTAAGTAACTTCTCTGGACAAAGGGAGCAACAGTAAACAATCCACTCTCTATTTCCAGCTACAGGGGGATCTGGCCTCGCCGTTGACCCCTAGTCAGAAAGTCTCTAAGAATCTCTCACTGCACCAGCTATACCCTGCTGGTCCTCTCTGGTCTGAAGCTTAAAAAATAACCAATGTTTTAACTTTTTTCCCTCATAAATCAATAGTAGACATGAAAATATGCAACTTTGCAATATATCTGATCAGAAAAATCTGCTTCTTTCTACTCTTAGATTGATCCGTAACTCTCAATTTGGGGCTAAAAATCTATAAAATTTGTCTTCAGTGGAGACAGACTTTACCATTACTGAAATAGGAAATGACAATTGGTGCTTATAAGATGATATGGCGATGGGAGGAGCTAGACACAGACTCCGACATAGAGTTTGAAAGTTCAATCCACAGGAAAAAGAAGCAGATTTCTCTAATAAGATATATTACAAAGTTTCTCATTTTCATGATTGCGATTGATTTATAAAATAAACAATAATTTGGCGGTTACTCTTTAATTTGAAGCGTACATCCCAACACCTCACAAGGCCTGCAACTCTTTAGGATCCTTTGGTAACACACAGCCAATCACAGCTGCAGTCATTACTGGTTCTGTCTTTTTATACTAGAGCCAACTCCGTGGGGGATACAGTCGTCTGCCTGAACTTCACAAACTTCCCAGGCATTCCATGTGGTCGCCGCCACACACTAACTGAGTTCCTGGTTTTCAGCTCTTTATATATTATATGGTTCTACATTTGCATCTAGTGGTAACAAGTCAAATTGCAACACGGTGTTCATCACAATATCACAAAGTACTGAAGTGTGTTTCTACAGGTAATATCACAGACTTACAGTTTCACAACCCCAACATAAATAGTTGCTGACCAGTCAAGGTAAAATTATTACCTAATATTTGGATAGGTGATAACATTTAATGATCGACTTGCAAGCCTCTGGTCACAGGACGCTGGTGGCCTTCCCTTAGAAAAACATACCGATATGGGTGGCCATGATTTGGTAGCTAATCAAGATGGCCTTTAAACATTTCAGGAGCATGGTGCCCTAGACTTGCATCAACATGGAGGTGAGCGAACACCATGATGCCATTTTCTCTATACAAATGAACCAAGTGCCATAATTTTATGCATGGCGAAACGCGTGGGCGCTGAGTAAATAAAATTATGATTAGCTCCTAGGTTCCAATGCCCAATTCTGTAGCAAGGCTCCCATTAGCATGTGTAATTTATAATACCAGTGTAGTGAAGGGGCCCGACCGTCAGTTCTACCTCTGCACCCTCTAAAGCTACACCCCTACTGAGAACAGCTGGGAACAGGTGCAACATTAAAAAAAAAATCCATCCTTCCAATGGTGTAAAATGCATTGGGTATGTGAAGTGTTAAACGTCGTCCACTATGTGGAATCACTTTCCAGCATTATTGTGCCTTCATCCTATTACACCGCAGCGCGCGGAGCTCTGGATCTTCATTCCTGCATATTCCTCTCCTGTAACAGAATCCACTGGAGCCTAATAGAAAATATGACAAACTTAGTTTCAATCATTTATGATGCAGGGACAGAGAAGAAATCACGGGGTAAATGTGATCAGACTGTGAAATGGAATGGCCTGCGTGCGCCTATTAATCTGTCACAGTGTTTTACAGCAGAAACAATGGCTCTTTCTAGTGGTGGAAGTGTTACCGCCACTGCGCACTTTAGATATTGCTTGTCTGCGGTACCTGCAGATCGCTGCTCTAAAGAGCTACTCAGTGCCGCATCCCGGGTCAATGTAATATACAAACCGTAGATATTTTTAGGACCATGATTAAATAGGGACTAAGACTGAAGTCATAGAGTCCTATAGTAAAACTCAGAATTGTATCCCCCTATAAGAGAAAACAAGACCCATTTCACTTCATCTCACTTAAAAGGCTAAAACTGCTTCGCTATTTCAGTGTAATCCACCAATTCTGGTTCCAGCAGCAAATGCTGCATCACTCCTCCACCAGCCATCCTGTTATGTTTCGGTAACTGAGGAGTGCAGGTAAAAAATGCAATACACCAGAGCAGTTGGAATCTATGAGATTGCAGTACCCTGACTAACCACCACAACTAGAGGCAGCCGTGGAGCGTTCCTACGTTGGTCCTAGACGCCTCGTCACAGCCTGAGAAACTAACTACACCTAAAGATAGAAATAGGAAAGCTATCTGCCCCGGAGCAGATCCCCAAAGAACATAGAAAGCCCCCAAACATGTAATGGCTGTTAGACAAGAAGAAATACTGACACAGACAGAAAATAGAATGAGCAAACGTTGGGGCCCAAGCTAATCTAAATAGAAAAGGATAGGAAGGGTACTTACTGCAATCCCAAAAAACCCTGCAAAGCACCAACTCTACTAATTTCAAAAACACCTGAGATCACACGACCTCCACCACCTAAATTAGTTCTCTGGTGCAACAAAACCAAAACAGCAGCCACTGAAGAAACTGGAAAAAGCAAAAGTACAAACATCAGTGGCTGAACTAAACTGAGAGGGCAAAAGCCCCCGGAGGGGACCCAGAAGGCCCCCACGGAAGTGCAGGACAAAATGCAAAAATAAAGCACAAAAACAAAAAGAAGAAAATGTCTTATCTGATAGCAGGAGATGCAGACACGACACAGCAGGCTACAAGGGAAACAGGAATCATGGAGTGAGACCAGAACAATTGATCACCGGCAACCCTGATGGGAAGGCAACTCCCTTATATAAGACCAGTCAGTAACACCTGATTCCCACTCCTCACAATCTTCACTGGACAGTCCAGTACTGCTTGTAACCACCAGAGGGAGCCTCTGCTCAGAACTCATTTCAAGTCCATTCACAACACCATCCCATCTCTTCTCCTGTGCCTCAGGTTGTCCCGTGTCTGATGACATTATGCCACTGGGCCATTTAGATTCAAATCAGGAAGTAATATGCTGCCTGAGTATTCAGGTAGATGGCATCGCCGCCACTATTTCAGTGCGGATTCCTCTTTTTTGGCTGCACTGCTACATCAAGTCTTCACTATTCCATTACTCAGCTCTACTACAACAAGTTTCTGCTACTTCATTACTTAGCTCTGCTACATCAAGTCTTCACTACTCCATTACTTAGCTCTGCTACATCAAGTCTTCACTACTCCATTACTCAGCTATGCTACATCAAGTCTCTGATACTTCATTACTTAGCTCTACTGCATCAAGTCTCTGCTACTTCATTACTTAGCTCTGCTACATCAAGTCTCTGATACTTCATTACTTAGCTCTGCTACATCAAGTGTACACTTACTTCGCATTGTTCCAGCTCTGCTTCATCTGGTCTCTACTACAAAAAGTCTGCTGTTCCAGCTCCGACACATTTTGTCCCCAATATAAAAACTCTGCTGTTCAAGCTCTGCTTCATCTGGTCTCCTTTACAAAAGCTCTGCTGTTCCAGCTCTGCTTCATCTGGTCTCCTCTACAATGACTCTGTTGTTCCATCTCTGCTTCTGGTTTCCTCTACAAGAGCTCTACTGTCTAAGCTCTGCTGCATCTGGTCTCTACTGCCACAACTCTGCTGTTCCAGCTCTGGTTCATCTGGTCTCTACTGCCACAACTCTGCTGTTCCAGCTCTGGTTCATCTGGTCTCTACTGCCACAACTCTGCTGTTCCAGCTCTGCTTCAGCTGGTCTCCACTAGAAAAACTCTGCTGTTCCAGCTCTGCTTCCTTCTGTCTCCACTACAACTCTGCAGTCCCAGCTCTGCTTCATCTGATCTTTACTATAACAATGCTTCATCTGGTTTCCTCTACAACAACTCTGCTGTTCCAGCTCTGCTTCATCTGGTCTTGCTAAGCTATATCTTCATCCTCTACAGCCTGTGTTGCTCCAACCGGTTCTCCTCACTGCAGAAGCTCACCTGTCCTTGCTGCACTACAACTGCTCATTTGGACCAAGTGCAGGCGGAACACTGGATGAAGGGGAACCGTCCAACCCCCCCCCCCAAAAAAAAAATGGATTGCAAATTACATATCCAGAGAAACAGGACCTATTGGATTGGAATGTGCACTAAAATCTTGTGTGGGCGGATAAGACCAGCAGAACAAAAAACGAAGCAGAAAAAAATTGCATTTTGTAGGGGAACATGGTTTTACATGTGTAATGTACTGCAAAACCTGACCATGCCAACCAGGGTGGCGTACCAACAGATCCTCTCTTGTTCCCAAATTTTGGCACAGTTTTGTGTATATTTTGGTATTGTAAGCTACACTTTATTTCCTCTAAGCAACAACCCTTGTCAAATTAAGTGCAAAATGTATGTAAAACATAATAAATAGGTCCAAAATATGATTCAACAATATGTTTCAAATTTTGGCACACTTTTTTGCCAAGGTCCAGGAAAACCTGATAAATCTGCCCATTGTCTTTTCTGCGGTCCACCTGAGAATTCCGACATGCAGGTGGGCTAGTCCGACCCTGCCGGTACACTATACACCAATGATATACTTCATACTGTGACAATATCTGTGAAGTTTAGTTCTTCGGAGAACACGAGCTGAGACTGCATCAATAGGTGACTCCTAAATCACTCCAACAAGCCCAGTCCACAACATGTGACGGGAACTGGACTGATATTGGAAGTGACATATTTAATCTGCTGGTGTCCTGGACTCCATTATAATAAGAGGCCTCTAACACCTGCGCCATATTGTGGAATTAGGAATAGGATCTGGTGAGACGGCTTCTTATCACCTGCCCCCATCCGAATCACTGACAATGACCCAATGTCCAAATCGGGGGCTGAGTCATCCATTTATATGTGTAATGTAACGTTATGTGACGGAGGAGGATGAGAAGATTATAGATACAGACTGGAAGCATCAGGAAGTCGGGACTAATGTTATATATGTGTGGACTATTTTATTTGGCCTAATTATTTTAAAGGAAAACCAATGGGACTAAATTTTGGAGGGAAAATGTGCACTGATGAGGATAAAAAGGGGCATTAATTTACCTTTGGAACCTGCTCCATTTTTCTATCATAAAGTAGAAAGTTTTAGTTTAGAAATTTTAGATTTTTAAGGGAATAAAGTTGAGCTGCAATACCATATACAACCTGTGAACAAAGGTGGCGCTGTCCCTGGAAAAATGGGAATATTTCTTATACAATCACTTTAAAGGAGTACTATGTGACGGTACCCTATGGACATGTTCATTTGACCTGTGCCTCATGTTTCTCTTCACGTTTGACATTGACTTCTATGAAGGAGAAAAGTTGCAAGTCTAAGAACATTTCTTTGAAGGGGACGTCGTAGAAACATATTTACAAGATAGATGATAAAAGTTTGATTGCTGGGTATCCAGCTGGTGACTCTCCTCATTGATCGCATGGCCCAAAATCTCCTGTGTGATAGGACCGATAGTGAATAAAGTGGTCACACAGGAGATTTTGAGACCCCTGTCCTTGGGATAGGTGGTGAGACTAGCGGTCTGACCCACTGCGATCATCCATCTAGCACCTATTCTGTTTATGGGACAAACCCTTTAAGAAATGCAACAGCAATGATGTAAAACCAGGGTATCCTATAGGTGAACATATTGATAAGCAAAAGTTGGAAACTTTGGATGCAAAGTGACACCTGAGGGCAGCTCCTGCCCATAGACGTCAGTGATTGATGGACGGGAAGGCATTACTGCCGGATCGGTGTTCATCACTGAAGCGGCAGTGCTGGAGTACTGGGAGTTCAACGAGTAATTTGCTTTTTTTTTATATTTCCAACTTTATTTTGAAAAATACTGGAAAATCCCTTTAAGGTTTATCTGTAACCTACTGGTATCTTTTCCCAATTCATAGGGGGTTGGGTGGTCTAATCTACAGGACACAAATTAATTCATTCAAATATTCATGATCTTTGCAACATAAGAAAATAAAATCCCTCCGCATCTTGGGAGAACTGAATTTCATTACTCCAGTTTTCACTAATTAAAAATGTATGCGATCTACGAAAGGCGCTGCGATATTTATGGGAAGTCTTCCTGTCAAATGAGAAAATATACAAACCCATGAAAGTCTGGTGCTGACAGAACGGGGACTTGGACAAAAATCTATGCAAGAGCGTCATTGACCAAGAGGATCGAGAAGACATCGACATTTCCACCATCTGCTCTGTTAGACCTTCGGATATCATATTCCCAAGACTTTTCGAGCAAATCAGCCACAAACCACAGAACGGATCCTCGAACGGACTCCTTATGATGATGGGTTTACAGCAACCTGTGATTCCCTTTCTCCACAAAGTTGTATGTTATATTGACCATAATGTTATAGACTGCCTGGGAAAAAAAAAGTCTCCATGAAATGCAACATATCTTAGCCCAAAGGAGCCAAGTCACAACTGTAAAAATACCAACCTCCTAGTATCACCAGATCATAGTCCCCAAAATATACGAAACTGTAAAGTAGCCGAGAGGGTTGGATATTGGAAAAACAACTGTGACGAGGACTCATTAGTCTAGATTGTTACCACGGTTTGGCTCCTATGCAAGATATATACAAAAAAATATAAAGTCTTTAGACGTACTGTATATGGTGTGCGGTCTCCCGTACTACACACATGCAGCAAAGAGTGTCCATTTGGCACCCAACATATGGATTCAGATCCTAATTTTTCAGAACTGAATGACCAAAAATAATCTACTGAAACTCAAAAGTAGCCAAGGTTGAGTTCAGTGGGAGTGTGGCTTGGAAGCCAACTGGGGCATGTTTCCCGGGAGGAGATGCCACTTTGTTTTGCCCAGAGATTTAGATAAAGGGCTAAGAGAGTGAGGGACGCGCTAGTTACAATTTAACAAAAGTGGGAACCCTTTCGAAAAGTTCTGAGCACATTGAGAGTCAACTCCATCCACTTTGGAGGGCAGCGGAGATTTACTATCAGCTTTGAGCGAATTTTGCGTTTTTGTCTCAAAAGTAGCATGAAAAAGAGGTAGGGTTAAAAGTAAGGGGACACCTTCAATGCTCTAATAAATCCATTAAAACAACAGAAATTGGTAAAAATTTTAACTCGTGCGACAATTTCTAATGATTATTGTAAGAGCTGTCCAGTACGTGCCAGATGTATTACAAGGTGTCCTTCTCTTATTAAATTTTGCGGATCATTCAGACATCAGTAATTTTTCTCATATGTAAAAAAAACGGAATAAATTCCATCAGTGTTTTGGATCAGATCTTCATCTGTATTTGGTCAGTGTCAGTTTTTACCATCAGAGTTTCATCAGCTTTTCTTTGCGTAACAAAAAATTGTTGGAGGTTTCTCAAGCATTTCCTAGCAAACAGTCATTGAAAAATTGCCGGCAACTTTGTTTGATCCAAATTGGACATATCACCATTGTTTTTGCAGACTTAGGGCTCATTCAGACATCTGATTTTGAGTAAAAGTACTATCTGTGGTTTTTACGGATAGCACTCGTACTATGGGGCCACTCGCATGTCCGTGATTTTTCGAGAATCGAGAGGTCCACGTGAAATTGCGGAGACATGTCCAATTTTGATCCAAGTGTTTTGCTCAAAATCGGCAATAGAAAGAAACGGTATGATCAGCTCACCTATCCATTAGTGGCACAGGATCCTAAATCCAAGGAAAGGCAGTCCATAAAGAGAGAGAAGGGGGTAGATCCAGCACTTCAAATAAAATCACAAATTCACATTGTACAATGGATGTATACAACGACCGAGGAGGAACTCCCAAGAGAAATTTAATTTCCTGGCTGACACGTTTCGAAGTGATACTTCCTATTCATAACCTGTTATTATGTAAATTTTTCCGTGAAATTATGTGTTAATCGAAGGAAATAAAAATTTGGGATTTTATTTGAAGTGCTAGTTTACCCCCTTCTTTCTCTTTATCAAAATCGGCAATGCAAGTCTATGAGTTCCATGAAAATATCTGACATTCTCCGAATGGAGAAGGTGGAGAATATTTTTTAAAAATTTCTCCACATACGAGAAAATTGGATGACCCTTACTACTGCACTCTGATCAAAATCTGATCAGAATATTGGGTCCAATCTTCTGGTAAGCAACAAAATTTGATGTCTGAATGAGCCCTAACTGATTTGCAAAAAAAAAAAAATCATCACAGATTTGTGAACAGTCCCATAGACTATAATGGGTATGTGTTCTGTCCATGAAAAACACGGATACAATTCATATGTAAAAAAAAAACTGATTTCTGACTGAGGCCTCACTCCAAGGCAAATAGTCATTCAACTGAGATCCGTAGCCCTTTACACATGTAACCTACAATGCGCAGCCTCCTGCCCAGGCTTGTACCTGACGTGTTTATTCGGATATCCAGCCACAACAGATCCTCAGGATTGGTGTGCGCCATTAATTTCTGCACGGCTAATTGTTGCATTACCAGTCACAAAACAGTAATTACATCCCATTTGCTGCTCATTAAGGCAGACAATGCCGCACGGCTATGAGAGACGGAGGGCTGAATTTCTCATTATTTTATTGCACTGTACTTACTGCTCATGACGGCCTCAAACATTTAGATAAAATTGTTTATTCTAGACTGTTTGCCGGATGCCGTATCCAGAGTGCCACAGTCAGCCACAATGACCCCATCCACAACGCTTATTTGCCACATTTCCACATCTTTTAAATGTTGCTGTCCGCAATTAATTAATGCGTCAGAATTACAACATTTGGTAATTAGTTCACTCGGTGGAACAGGAAACAACATGGAGGAACACAAAGGTTGATTTAATACATCCAACACTCACTTTCTTGAGTACGAATCTCAATGTCCAGACCAGTCCTTCCTTAGCAGTAGTCTAAACTGGGTTTCTGAGGAGCCCAGTGAACTCCCATGACATCATTAACCTAGACCTTTTAAGGCTGGATTTGGCAGAGGAAAGGTTCTTGGGTATTAAGTATCATTAAGTTGCTTCAAGTTTGTCAGGTGTTTTCTACTATTTAATTTTGTCTTGCTCCAGCCAAGTCTCTCATCTCCTCGGCTTTCCCTGACTTCCATTCCATAACCAGAGATGTTTCCAAGCTTAGTCCAGTTTACTTGCATGTTATCCACAACAACTTTTTAGCAAGTTACCCTCTTACAACTGTTTACTCCTGGCCTCTGCAATCAAGGTAACACATGGTGTCAAGTGAATCTTCAGTTTGCCTATACTTCAGTGCATTCCTGTCATTAATCATTGCCTTGGTAGAAGATAACAGACTGCCTTCACCTATTTGATACCCTGCTACTATTAACCATTGTCTGCTGCTATTAACCATTGTCTGCTGCTATTAACCATTGTCCTGCTGAAAAATAACAGTTATGAATTTACTTTTCAGTTACTCCTGTGTTGAACCATTTTCCTGCGGAACGAAAGCGTGAGCAGGACATAAGAAGGCGTGATATCTGATATGTCCAACATAACATAGGCTAAGGTGTCCTAACTTAAAGACAATGGCAGACCTATCTACAGTCCATTATGAACAGGTAATATAACATTGCAGCTGTCCTTTTTTTTCTTAGTGAGCGACAGACTGTTTTTCATGACCCCATTATGTGTCCTTACCTAATTATGTCACTGGAACACAACCTGTTAATTTTTTGTGTCTCCTTTAAGTGAAATGATAACTACAACTACCAACCTTTTTCAAAAACCTCAGCCATTAAAGGGTTATTCCCATTTTAATAGATGAGTGTTGTTGGATAGTGCTTGTAAATACCAGCACTTTTGCATTTCACTGTATATTAAAATTTTGCAGCCGTTCTTGAGCAATTAACACTTTTCTAATGGTCAGTCTCCTTGGCAACCAGCTGTAAACAAAGAAAAAGTGTTAATGTCTCAAGAACGGCTGAAAATTTTAACAAAGAGTAAATTGAAAAAGGTCTTGTCTTTACAGGCACAATCCCATTATACCCAACTGTGAAGATGAGAATAACCCTTTAAATATATTAAAAATAATAATAATGAATGTCAGATCCCCTAATGTGCGTTATGCAAAGCGCTCAACTTCCCTGATTAGAAATACCAACAGCAAACAGAAGGATTTGACCTTGGATACGGCGAGAAAAAGTACACAGCAAAATGTCATCAAAGAAGCACCGAAGGGTTCAATCACCGATGTTACCACTGTCAGAACTAGGCTTTAACCATTTAATACCCAGCCTCACCATTATAATGGCAAAAGAAGGTTTTTCCTTTTGGAACAAAAATTAAAATAAACGAAAAAATCCTTTTTTTTTTTTCCGAAATTTTTAATTTTGGAATTTTTTTTTGTGCAATAGAAATTTGTGTTCCAAGATCTAACATGCAAAATCCCCCATTGATGAAAGTTGGGTTAGGGCGGGGGAAAAATTTGATTTTACTTTAGGAAATTGCAATTCAAAATGCACACATTATAAAAATGTTAATGGTGTAACTCTGTAAAAAAAAATAGAAAAAAAAATATATATATAAATACATTTTGGGGCACTTCCCTCTACAGGGAGAGATCTAGCACTGATTAAAGGGGTAGACCAGAATTAGGAAAACACTTTTCTTTCAAAAACAGTGCGACTCCTGATTATAGGTTGTGTTTGGTACTGAAAATAAGCCCCATTAAAGTAAATGGAAATTAGCTGCAATACTGCGCCAGACCTATAGTCGTGGGGTGGCGCCGTTTCTGAAAGAAAGCTCCTTGTTTTTGTAATCCTGGACAACCCCTTTGATCAGTTAGAGATCGGTTACATAATGTGAACGCTTTGCGTAGCAGATAACCAAATTAAAATCTAATAGATCTGGAATTGATTAAAAGCGTTGCCTAGGATAAGAAAAACATGGCTGCTTTCTTGCAGAAACAGCAGCCTCTAATGACCAAGGGGCTCAGTTGCAATACTGCACATAACCCTTAGTCACAGGTGGCGCTGTTTCCGAACAATCGCAGGTGTGTTTTTCGAATTCTAGACAACCCCTTTAAGGAGTCGGTATGACTCAGAAAAGGGTTACCAATAAAAAAAAAATGTTGTCATTAATCTACAACCAATGAGATTCTGGCAATGAAAGCAGAAGCAGATGAGTAGTATGACCTTGTGTGAGGCAGTGACCTATTTATTTGTGTGATTTTTGTAGTAAGTACAAGGCAGCAAATGACAGACACAGAGGCAAGGATAGAGCAAATTGCCGCCAATCCCATCATAGGTCATAATAGCAGCAGCAGAAGAACAGTGAGCTGATCTTGTTGGGAGGAAGTGACCTTTTCACTTATATAATTATGTGACAGTGTAATGAATTTAGCAAAGACTCCAAGATTGGTAGCAATAAACCAGAAGAAGCAGAAGAGTTTGTTGACCTCATGGAAGCAATGACCTGTTTATTATAGTATGTTAATGAGAACACAACTGCATGTTGCAGATTTGTGGCTTGCTACGAGAAATAAAGATAAATCGGGATGACGACTGAGTGGTAATCAAAGGAAGAAACTGCAGATTCTAATTTCTATTGATAATTTTACATTCCAGACATGCTTTATATAGATTATGGTTATATAAACCATATATGGAAATAATGGCAGCAGAGTACCGGTATGTTGTCCTTGAGGGAGGCAGTGACCTAATCACTGCTGTGAATCGGTTAGGAACTGCAAGGAAGTATGTGACAGAGCCAGTGAAGTAAGCAAAGATAAAACATCTTATAGCCAATCAGATCATTGGAATAATGAAAGCAGCAGGAGAAAAGTATGTTGATTTTGTTGGGAGAATGTGACTTTTTCATGCATATTTAGGTCAGCATGATGCAGGAGAAGTGTGGTTAAGTCAGCTGAGATAGTTTTATATTTTATCAAATGATGGTGCAAATGAAGCAGCAGTAGAAGAGTGTGCTGCTCTTGTAGACCAAAGTGACCAGTTATGGATTTGCTGACTGTGTTAATGGACAGATACAGAAATAAAATAGAAGACTGACAACTTATATCATGCTACAAGGCTCATTAAATGTTCAGACACCGACTTACTGGGTCGCTACATCCGTTAGATGGCACTAGAAAAATTCTACTCTTTTCTTTAAGGTGAGAACTAATTTGCATTTTTTTGTTTCCCATGGAGGGCTACCAGTTAGACTCCATGAACCCTACTCATCCTGAAGCTTCTAGTAAATAATTTCAAAGGGCTGGACAATTTGATATAGACATGTGCTCCTTTAACAAGGGGAATGGTTACACCCAGCAGTAAATGTATTCATGTATTTCCAGGAGGAATAACAGAGGAATGACATAATGCAAAAGTCTAAAAAAACAGCAAAAAAAAAAAGGACAACAGGATTGTTAGTTGATGAGAAATATAACTTCTCTTAGGGCTCAGACCCATTTGCAAGAAAAAAAACGGTCCGATTTCCGGACCGAAAAAACTGATGAGTGTCATGCGAGTGTAATGCGTTTTCCATGCGATTTTTCCATGGAGCATCCGTATGACATACGTATGTAATCCGTATGCAATGCGATTTTAACATGAGGTTTTACATAGAGCAGTTTTCTGTATGTAAAAACTCATGTTAAAGCCGGTTTTACACGTCATTTTTTTTATCGGATTGCACTCGTCCGTATTTCTCGCAAGTGGGTATGAGCCCTACAAATGATAAGCATGGACCAGTCATGAGTGAATTTTGTGGCTGCCGCTCATGCTACAGATCTGCCTCTAACATGGAGAACCCATTAGCTTTCCTGAAATGTCTGTTTTAGTAACTTCTTGCATTGGCCATAAAATAGCAATTCTGCTTTATGCTTTTCCTCCATTAATTGTCTTGAAAATATATGGATAAATTGACAACTGGACATTATAATTCCCCTTGAGTTCCTTGAGATGAGAGAGCACTAAAATACTCAGATGCTCGTTACTCGAACCAATTCCTAATATCGCATGCTCGTTTCAAGTAACGAGTATAATGGGAGTTAATGGCAAACCCAAACATTTTTACGGCTGACCCTACAAGGAGGTCTGGGGGGCAGTAAAAATGTTGAAATGGTTGGAAAAAGTGCTGAATGGAAGGACAACAGCATGGGGAAGACCCCTGGAGGCATCTCTGACTCCCAGATCGCTGCTGAGAACAATAGTGTCACACCTTTACTCCACTTTAAGGACTGACAATAAAACATAAAACATTCCAAATCGATGTGAAATTGCATTTTACAGCAAAAAAAATGTTATTAAACATGCTTTCCTGTATAATGACTTGTATATAAGGCAAAATTTAATAAGGGATGTCTAGGAAGAATTCAGTGGCGCTGATGTTCAATAAGATGATTAGGGATTGCAGCGATTCCAGACAAAAAAAACACTAGTCTGTCAATAAGGGAATATAATTGTAAACAAGTGGATTCGCACAACTTGCGTGAATCCACTTCTTTAAAATTTAAAAAGGATTAAAAAAAATAATTTTGTTCAAATTGTCATGTAGTGGTACTCCTAGTCTCATAAAGGCCATGCACTAAGTGCAAAACCTGCCAAAAATTACAAGTAGGGTCATCAATACACCCTTGAAGGCACCAACTGTAGTGCTTCATTCAAATATTATGTACAAAGTGTAGTTGTGTTACTCCTACACTCATAAAAGCTCTGCACACAGTGCAAAGCCTACCAAAAATTAAAAGCAGGGTGATCCATACAGCCTTGAAGACACCAAATGGAATGCCTCATAAAAAAAATTAAGAAAGTGTAGTTGTGGCACTTCTACAGTCATAAATGCACACAGTGCAAAGCCAGAAAAAAAAATTATAAGGAGGGTTATCCAGACATCCATAGACCCTTGTAGGCAACAACTTGCGGGCCTCATTCAGATACTGTATTTTTAAAGTGTAGTTGATGTACTCCTACACTCATAAAGGCTTTGCACAAAGTGCAAAAAATGTTAAATTTTTATTGGAGTGTTATATACCATCGAAATGTATCAAAAAGCACGTAATATTCTATGGATAACAAATTCAATCCAGAAAAATTTTTTAACACTTTTGTAATTTACCACTGAAAGGTATCGCAAAGCACATAATACCCTATGGATGACAATATAGCCAATTTTTTCACCTCAAAAAAAAGATTGTGGTCCTGTGCACCAGCTATATATTGAGCAATGGACTGCAAAGCCCTAAGCCCTGCCTAGAGGCTTCTGCAACTGTCCCTAGGCTAAATGGAGAATGTATCTGATACAAACAGCAAAGCACAAGATTAGCCATTAGAAGGGCTGTTAGTATGATGGCTCAACATCAGCCCCAGCATCAAGGCTAGAGGACTCTGATTAGTTAACCATTTCATGACATGTGCCATATACATACAGTGCAAGTCGGAAACAGGTGTATGGAGCGGGCTCAGGCAGTATTACAGCCCCGACCTGCCATTAACAATCGAGAGTGGAGCGGTGCTCCTACCACAACTGTTAACCTGTTAAATACCATTGTCAATCTCTGACAGCGACATTTAACTCGCGTCGACGAACACACATGTCCTTACTTCCACCCATCGGCAACACCTGTGACGTGATCTCTGGATTGTCTTGATGACAGCTGGGGGTCAGCTGATGAACCCCGCACTAGTCATTACGGAACTCCTTTGAAACCCTGCCTGTGGCACCGTTGCATATAGCACAAGCGATCAGCTCGCATCTTCAAGCCCCCTAACAAAATCATTAAAAAGTAAAAAAAAATTATGAAAAATAAATATAGAAAAGTTCAATTGAACCCTCTTTCCCCCACAGAAAATAAAGATATTAAAAAATTTTAAAAAAATACACATGTGGTTTTGCCTTGTTCATAAAAGTCCGATCAATCAAAACATAAAAACAATTAACCCGATCGCTAAACACTGTAAGCGGAAAAAAAATAAGAATGCCAAATTTAAGGTTATTTAGTTGCCACAATTCCAGAAAATGTTGTAACAAGCGATCAAAAAGTCACATCTATCCAAAAATGGAACTAATAAAAACATTGTCTCATAAAGGTTAAACTGTGCACACACAGGTCTGGATCACTGCTGTCTCCATGCAATCAGAACTGTCCTTGAGCTGTGTAATGGTGTCAGTGTGCCGAGCATGGCGGATTTATCATTTTATAACCTCTGATGAGGTAATGCGGCCAGCCAATCACAGTAATGCCACTACCAAGATGGCTACGGCATTACAGTGACTGGCATGCAACAACGCATGCTTATTAGCTGCGTATCAAGCATGTGGGGCAGGATTCGAGCTTCAAATCCGAGCACCAGCCAATGTCGCCGAGTGCCGAGACAATGGTAGTTCTGTCTTTTATATATCAGGGGCTTCCAAGGGTGGGGTTCTTATGGAAGCTTTGAATGATCTCTTTAAGGCCGGGATCAGACATGCGAGAAACTCGCACGAGTCTCGCA
>VIAB01000478.1:37073-56426 GCA_009801035.1 Oophaga pumilio
CCTCCTCCTGTACAATGACTGATCACACCTCTATATACAGTAGACAGTAAAGGATCCGTCATTCACAACAGGTGATGTCACAGCTCACCTCCTCCTCTTTCGCAATACTGCTTACCCAGATCGAAGCTGGCCAAGAAAAATCTCCTATACTAGTGAATCAGTCTATTGCTGCTTTTGTCCTGTGGCCTATGTATGAAAATGGAAGTGTGAGTCCGAATTTGGCCTAGTGTGCGTGGATTTAACTGTTGATGATAGATTGTGAAACATTTGGGGGGTTTTATGTTTCCTCTAGAATTTTGGCTCTGGCCCATGGCTGGTTTTGTAATCTGCCATTGCTTTATTTCCAAAGCTAAAGTAATGAAAAGATTTCTTATAGAAATCAGCAAACTTTTCTGCCCTCTGATAGAAGCCACGCAAGAGGCGCAATATGACAAACGCCTTTAATATTGGTGGATAATTTACATTTCACTTGCACTAGAAATTGAATTCCACAGAATTAAACCCTGGCACCGTGTCACCTCTAACATTAGTAATGGTGCCGCTTGGCTTTCAGCTCCGCATTTGGTCTCATTATTGCTACATTTTTTGTGCTCAGCAAATACAAGGTTATCAAAATGTCAGATTTAACGGTGAGAAAAGCGAGGGAAACTATGTAAATATATATATATTTATATGTATACTGCTTGTCCGCTTCGACGTCTCCTGACTTTACCTCTCTAGAATTGGTTCTAGGGAAAAGTAATGCGGTGATTATAAGGTAAGACGCAGACCGGATTAACCTTATGTTCTAGGAAAAATATGCCCACATCAATATTTGGTGATCATTCTTTGCCTTCACGAGTTATTCTCGGGTCACTTGCACACAAATTTTGAAGGAGGTTGTACCAAACATCTTGGAGAACTGACCACAGATCTTCTGCGGATGTCACTTGTGCAGTTTTTTCTGTCTCTTCATGTAATCCCAGACAGACTGATGATGATGATGAGATCAGGGCCCTGTGGGGCCGTATCATCACTTCCAGGACTCCTTGTTCTTCTATACCCTGAAGATAGTTCTTAACGATTTTGGCTAGATGTTTGGGGTTGTTGTCCTGCTGCAAAATAACTTTTGAGACAATCAAACGCCTCGCCGATGGTATGACATGATGGATAAGTATCTGCTTGTAGTTTTCACTGAGGACACCAAGAAATGGGCAACGCTGAGGACTGTAAACCCAGTGGTTGGCCAAGGAAACTTAGTGCAGCAGATGAAAGACACATTATTCCTACTTTCTTTTGAAATCTGAAGATGTCCAGCAGTGCCATCAGTTCAGAACTGGCAACTACCATCCATCTACTGTGTGGAGAAATCTGTCCAGAGGTTGTCTTCAAGGAAGAATTGTGGACAAAAAGTCATACCTTGGCAACAAGGCCACATAACTCAACTATACACGAAAACATAGGAACTGGGGTCCAGAAAAATGGCAGCAGGTTCTCAGGACTGATGAGTTAAAAAGTGTAATTTCTGGCTGTAACAAAAGACTGTTCACCAAAGCGCCAGAGAGCGGCACACTAATGAGTGAAGCATGGTGGAGGGTCTTTGCAAGTTTTGGATGGTATTTCAGCAAATAGAGTTAGGGATTTGGTCAAGATTAAAGGTTTCCTCAATGATGAGAAATACAGACAAATACTTATTCATCATGTAATATCATGAGCCACTGTCTTTAAAGAGAGAGAGAAAAAAAACAAGGATTCTTGGAGGTCACAAACCAGCCCCCACAGAGCCCCGATCTCACATCATCCAGTCTGTCTGATTACATGAAGATATAGAAGGATTTGCACAAGCGACATCCATAGAAGATCTGTGCTCAGTTCTCCAAGATGTTTCGAAAAACGCCCCTGTCGAGTTCCTTCAAAAATTGTGTGCAAGTAATTGTATAGCAAGAAGAACTGATGCTGTTTTGAAACTAAAGGATGGACATATCAAATATTGCTGTGATTTAGATTTATCTTTTGTTCATTCACTTTACATTTTGTTAATTGATAAATTTAAACTTTTAATACTATTTTTGGTAGCATTCTTATCATGAAGCATTTTTTCCATACCTGCCTAAAACACCGGCACTTGTACCCAGAGGTTGCACCTAGAGGCACTTGTACTGTAGGGGACTTGTACAGACAATAGACATTACACATAGATCAAAACAGATACCAAGAAGAATGAGGGCCCTGCTGCTCGCAAGCTTACAATCTATGAGGAAAAAGGGGAGACACCAAAGGTGGATGGTAACAATTGCTTTCATTGTTTGGACCAGCCATAGTGTAAGAATCGGGTGTTCCTGTAATGCTGCATGAACCAGTTAACAGCCAAAGTATGTAACAGTACAGACACAGAGGGCTATTAAATGCATAAAGCGGTGAGAACAGGATGCGAGGAACCTGGTTATGGTAAAAAATTTTGAATGGGCCAACAGGGATTTTTAGGGTAATGCGTTGAGGCGGTATGCCAGTCTGAACAAATGCGTTTTTAGGGCACGCTTAAAACTGTGGGGATTGGGGATTAATCATATTATCCTGGGTAGTGCATTCCAAAGAATTGGCACAGCACGTGAAAAGTCTTGGAGACGGGAGTGGGAGGTTCTGATTATTGAGGGTTAACCTCAGATCATTAGCAGAACGGAGGGCACGGGTAGAATGGTACGCTGAGACAAGGGAGGAGATGTAGGGTTGTGCTGAGCCATGGAGTGCTTTGTGGGTGAGGGTGATAAGTTTATACTGGATTCTTGAGTGGATGGGTAACCAGTGTAATGACTGGCACAAGGTAGAGGCATCGGTGTAATGATTGGTGAGGAATATGATCCTGGCTGCAGCATTCAGGATGGATTGGAGAGGGGAGAGTTTGGTAAGAGGGAGACCGATTAGTAGAGAGTTACAAAAGTCCAGACGAGAATGAATAAGAGAAACAGTAAGAGTTTTTGTAAGAGTCGAAAGTAAGAAAAGGTAGAATGTACAGAACATAGAAAAAAAACTATGATCAGGAATGAAAAATAGATTAGAAAAATAACAATTTTAGTTTTAGTTCCTAAAAAATAATCTAGGTGACACATTCCCTTTGAACTTATAAGCTTCATATAATATATTACATGTATACAAAAGAACAAGATTACCCAAACACAAGTGATAAAGTATAATCTAATCCCAGGAAGAAGCCGAAGCATGATACACTGATTTCCGTAAAGCGCGCGCTACATGTGTCCAGTATATACAACCCCTGGCAAAAATTATGGAATCACCGGCCTTAAACGATGTTCATTCACTTGTTTTATTTTGTTGAAAAAAAAACAGATCACAGACATAGCACAAAACTGAAGTCATTTCAAATGGCAACTTTCTGGCTTTAAGAAACACTAAAAGAAATCAAGAACAAATAATATGGTAGTCAGTAGTGGTTATTTTTTTTAACCAAGCATAGGAAAAATCATGGAATCACTCAATTTTGAGGGAAAAATTATGGAATCACTCTGTAAATTTTCATTCTCAAAACTAACACCTGCGTCAAATTAGATCTGCTTGTTAGTCTGCATCTAAATAGGAGTGATCACACCTTGGAGAGCTGTTGCACCAAGTGGACTGATATGAATCATGGCTCCAACACGAGAGATGTCAATTGAAACAAAGGAGAGGATTATCAAACTCTTAAAAGAGGATAAATCATCACCTAATGTTGCAAAAGAAGTTGGTTGTTCACAGTCAGCTGTGTCTAAAATCTGGACCAAATACAAAGAACATGGGAAGGTTGTTAAAGGCAAACATACTGGTAGACCAAAGAAGACATCAAAACGTCAAGACCGGAAACTTAAAGCAATATGTCTCCAAAACAGGAAATGTACAACAAAACAAATGAGGAATGAATGGGTGGAAACTGGAGTCAACGTCTGTGACCGAACTGTAAGAAACCGCCTAAAGGAAATGGGATTTACACACAGAAAAGCTAAACGAAAGACATCATTAACACCTAAACAGAAAAAAACAAGGTTACTATGGGCTAAGGAAACGAAATCGTGGACTGTGGATGACTGGATGAAAGTCATATTCAGTGGTGAATCGAGAATCTGCATTGGGTAAGGTGATGATGCTGGAACTTTTGTTTGGTGCCGTTCCAATGAGATTTATAAAGATGACTGCCTGAAGAGAACATGCAAATTAAGACAGTCATTGATGATATGGGGCTGCATGTCAGGTAAAGGCACTGGGGGGGATGGTTGTGATTACATCTTCAATAAATGCACAAGTTTATGTTGGTTGGTTGACACTTTTCTTATCCCATCAATTGAAAGGATGTTTGGGGATGATGAAATCATTTTTCAAGATGATAATGCATCCTGCCATAGAGCAAAACTGTGAAAATATTCCTTGAAAAAAGACACATAATGTCAATATCATGGCCTGCAAATAGTCCGGATCTCAATCCAATGGAAAATCTTTGGTGGAAGTTGAAGAAAATGGTCCATGACAAGACTCCAACCAGCAAAGCTGATCTGGCAACAGCAATCAGAGAAAGTTGGAGCCAGATGAAGAGTCCTGTGTGACACTCAATAAGTCCATGCCTCAGAGACTGCAAGCTGCTGTGAAAGCCAGAGGTGGTGCAACAAAATACTAGTGATGTGTTGGAGGGTTTTTTTGTTTGTTTGTTTTTCATGATTCCATAATTTTTTCCCTATGATTGGTTAAAAAAATAACCATTACTGATTACCACATTATTTGTTCTTGATTTCTTTTAGTGTTTCTAAAAGCCAGAAAGTTGCCATTAGAAATGACTTCAGTTTTGTGCCATGTCTGTGATCTGTTTTTTTTCAACAAAATAAAACAACTGAATGAACATCCTCCAAGGCCGGTGATTCCAGAATTTTTGCCAGGGGTTGTACATCCCGCACATGGGCAGCAGGGAGAACATGGAGCATGGTTACTCCTCTGTAATCTCTTCCAGGACTTTACATCTTCGATGTGACACATTTTATTTATGGTGCATATCCAGTTTCTGGAAATGTCGCGCGCTGTAAATGCACAATATGGATTCAATTGATTTGACCTTGTGTGTTCCCATCTTGTGTGAAAATCATCCTGCATGCAGAATATCAGATCATCCTCCGTACAGCTCTGCAGATTCACTCGTACAGACGACTGTACATTGCGGCACCAACTTGGCGTTAGAAGAAATTCTTAAAAATAAAATCCCTTATCTGCTATGACATGGTCCAGAAATGATGGATTTAGGGGGCAGAGGTGCAGCGTAAAGCTCCAGGGACCTCATATAACATAAAGAGGTCCACCGCCTATAATTAAATCATAGTGAGAAGGCTCTGAACGGGGGTCCACAGGCTGTCTGGGCATGCTGGGAATTCTAGTTATACAACAGCTGGAGCGCCACAGGTTGCTGAACCAATTAGCACGATAAGGCATTTGCACCTTTCTTTTTGTTTGCGCCTTTCTTTTTGTTTGCTTTTTGTTGTTTTTCATTTGTGATATTCTCTTATTTTTAAAATCTATTTTATATGTGTTCGCCTGTTGTTGTTGTTGTTGTGTGTGTGTGTTTTTTTTCTATGTTCATCCTTGTGGGTTGGGTTGTAAGTTTCCAGATGTTTTTAGTTGATACTTTGATCTTTTAAAAAAGCTGCACAATTTTATTTTTGTAAATGCACCCCAGTGTGAGTGTCCACCTGGAGTGATTTGAAGTAGATCTGGGGTATTTTTTCACAAATTTTGAGACATAAGTTTTCATGCTAAAAGGTTGTCAGAATAGCATTTTAAAGAATTTGCCATAAAAATGTCAATGATTACAAAACGAACAAAAAGAAAAAGTGATTTAATAAAATTCAGACAAATGATGAATAGAACCCTCGGTCTTCATATATCTATATATATATCTATATATCTATATATAGATATATATAGATATATATATAGATATAGCAGCAACTCTCCACTGAAGCATCTAAGGGCCATGGACGTAACCGGAATGGATCTTGGATGTGACGACTTCATGTGCATACCATGGATATAGCCATGATGGGTGAAAAAGGAATCCCTGGGTGCAATGGTATCTAAGGAGGCCCAAAGGCATCTCAGTCCCATGATAAAACATCATTATTAGCTGATCGGTCAAACGAAACAATCCTGGATTTCAGTCAATGTCCGGCTGCCCCACAGAGTTTACCGGAAGCTGCTCAGCTCATTGCGCCATTTTAAGGAGGAGACTGTGTGTGATTGGATATTCATGGGGGGTATTGTGTATCCATGGGTGGTAGTGGGTGTGCATGGAGAGGTATTTTGTTTGCATGGGGGGTATTTGGTTTGCATGGGGGATATTGGGTGTACATGAGTGGTTATTGCATTTGTATGGGGGGTATTGGGTGTGCATGGGCGGGTATTTGGTGTGAATGGTAGGTTGTGGGCTGGAAGGGTGGGTATTGGGATTGCACGGGCAGGTATTGGTTGCACATGGGCGGGGATTGGATGTGCATGTGTGGGTATTGGGTTCCTAGGCAGGGTTAGAGGTGTGGCTTATCAAAAATTGTGCCTAGCAACTTTGATTTACGCCTATGTCTATGTCACCAATTCGAACGTTAATCTTTTTCTCTAAAAAATTACCTTTTTGCCAGTCTGGTCTATAGCAATGATGTATGAGAACACATATGGACATGGCAATAGTCGGCATAAGTAACCTACCGGTATGCATGACCCAGAGATACCAGAAACCACTGTACCAGATATCCTATGGGGTATATGACTTCTATGTGACATTACGTAATTTCCAGGAATTTACATTTGTGCTGGGTCTGGACGAGCCACAGACCCATGAGTGGTCCTGCAGCCAGATGGACCTATTTAGAGTAATCTCTAAAAATGAACATCTGTTTGATCCAGAATTTACAGCGTCATCTAAGGGTTTTGAGATTTATCAAGTGTGATGAAGCCTGTGATAACCCTGAGAGCAGAGTTCTGCTCCTGAGAATTGATTGTGCTTCACGCGGCTAATCTACCATTACTTTATGACTGTGACAATGAGGAATGGGTTGTGTGTCCTCCATTATTAGGCTCATTACAATAACTCACTCATGTACCATCTCTGATGAAGGACGTCCTTGCTGAGAGAGAGGTCACTGGCAACTAGCGGATAAGGACAATTGAAAATTATTAACACGGCAGACATTTGCCTTAATGAGTCTAATGTAAACTCCGTTCACAGTCCTTAAATCTAGTGGCCACTTAAGTTAATTATTCTCATTATAACACAGAAAAACTCCAGTACAGAAATGGCTAGCAAAATCTGCTGGAGTAGTGTCCAGTAATGCTGCCTAATCCTGGTATATAGCAAAGTGATGGTGTTATATAGTATGAAAAATTAAAAACTAAATACACATTTCATTTTTTTATATGCATATTTCTTTCCCCACAAATCAATCACTTGTTTACTCCTACACTTAATCATCATTCCTGCTCAAAATCTGCTCAAATCTATCGACAGATCTGTCTTTAGTGAAGGATCACATTACATCTGCTGCCTATAGAAGTCTATGGAGAGGGCAAAGGGAAAAAGCTGGAGGGAGAAAAATCAGGATAGAGCCTGGAAGATATAAAACATACCAATTAATCCTCATGTATACCATTCTAACCATTCTAAACATTACCCTGACGAAGATCAACGCCGAAACGTGCGTCGGGGTGGGCACCACGCAACTTGGTGACTTTTGATTATCCTATTGCAGTGAGTACAGCCTACATTTTTATTTTACTACACTGTAATTATTCAACATCACTGTACATTGATCATATCTGCAGTTTCTAATTTGCTATATGCCTGAACCATATACTATGACATTACATATTTAACATAGTATATATGATTCTATATCAGGTAGTTATGTCTTTTGTCCCCTTGCATTCAAACGTAAATATTTTAATATTTTTATATATATTGCATGTGCTTCCCTACATTGTTGTACAGTTTTGTTACTTCCCTGATTTCTTTGATAAACCTATTTTGCATTGATCAGTATTTCACATCAGTATTTGTAAGCCAAAATCAGGAGTGGAACAATTAGAGGAGAAGTATAATAGAAACACATCACCACTTCTGTATTTTGGATGGTGGAAGTATCAGAATCTGAAGTAATGTCGTACATGCACGCCCATAACATTCAATTTTCTGTAACTGGCCCCGACGTGGAAAAGGCGGCCCACTCACACGACTACCGCCATGGGACCACCTACAGCCTACCACTATATATAATTCTCCGGGATATATCCATATATTTCTAACATGGTCTCTGTAATTATTGCCATGACTGTTCCACATCAGTAGAATGAGTGTCATTTTCACCTATAAGGTCACTTTGCAGGTCATGCATGGATATTTGGGATACGTTCAAGTACTTGGAGCTGCTTTGAGGACTTTAGACGTAGACGCTTGGACAATATGGTGACCCGTGCCCATTGTTTGACGATGAGATGGCTGCATTGTGAGAGATTCATTGTAAAATGACAGTGACTCATGTTATTTTCTGACATAAAGGACTTGAGTGCCGTGCCAGCTCAGGGGGCTAAGGAACAGCCGATAACAATGCCATAAAAATGGATTGGATTTGAAGTGATGTGAAGTTGATCCACTTGAATATTTTATCCGAGCAGAGATACAATGGCTGCTGCAGACTTGTATTAGTCTGAGAAGTGTTATTCAGGGGGACGCAGCGAGGGGCAGGGAATACTAATCATTTAGATATTCTTTAAAAAAAATTCTTTGCCTCGATCATTTCTGCTGCTTCTTTGTTCAGGACGTCAAGTATCCGTTCAGATGGATTCTACAAGTGTCAGATAGAGGCCATGTACAATCCTACCAGTGTGAACGCAGGCAGACTTAGGGTATGTTTCCACGGTCAGGAAACAGTCAGGATTAGCTGCGTGTTTGGCGCTGTGCGTTGGCGCAGCGTCAAACACGCAGCGTCCAGATGTTACAGCACAGTGGAGGGGATTTCAAGAAATCCCGTCTCCACTATGCTTCAAAACACGCAGGCTGAAGACCTGCGTTTACAGACTTGCGGCGCGTCTTTTTAGACCGCAACATGTCCTATTCCCTTGCAGCGACGCTGCGTCGCCGCAAGGGAAATAACACAGGACTATGTAGCCCTGCAGTCATTCCGGATGTGTTCCAGATGTGTTCCATGAACACATCCGGATTGACCGCGCGTTCAGTAGGGGGCGGGGCTTTGGGCAGAGCGGACTTTCCGCTCCGTCCAAAGCGCTGTGTTTCCTGACCATGGAAACACAGCCTTAGCGTCACAAAAAAAAAATCTATTTTAACCAATTATGCAAACAGTTTAGCAAGTGCTCAAGGGCACTCCTAATCCTGGCAAGTGCCCCAGTTCTTCTCACTAAACCCTATCTAACGAATCCCCTTGGTCCTTCTTTATGGCTCCACTGATCTGACAGGTATCTAGTAGATCTTGCGCAGGCGCCAACACGATGCATGCGCTGCGCTCTCATAGCAATGGGAATAGGTCCAGAACTACAGGGAGGCAGGGAATGCATAGCGCACGTGCAAGATTTCAGTGCCCATGCAGAACAATGGAGGAATTAATCAATTAATTCAATGAGTCCATGGAAACCATTGGACTGCACTCGACAGATGACATCTGAGTGCCGTTCAGTTTCCGCTACTGACAGAATTGAGAAGCTGGAGACATTTTTTTCTCCATCTTCTCATCCCAGAGAATCGGATCACATTGTCCTGACACTCTGATCAAACTCAGATCAGCGTGTCATTAGCATGATCGGCCCGATTTTCTCGGATGAGTCAATCTACTGTTGTCCCCACCTGCCCTTATACTGTCGATCCCTATTCTGAAGTAGCAGTAATGTGGATGACACTTTACCAAATCTCATCCACACTCTACAGTATATAAAAAGATTTGCAGAATCCTAAATCTGAAGCGTGTGAAGTTATGATGATATTTTTAATATGGACTTGATTACTTATAGCAGAATTAGAGGCAAATCTGAATGTAACTAATGCAGATTTTTTTGCCATGTATTCAGTGCAGATTATGCTGCAAATTCTCATGTGGACAGCCACTTAAAAAGTTTGACAAAGCCAAGCAAATAAATGCACAGTGGGGTTTAATATTAACAAATGTCAATAGTTTTCAACTTTTTCAATTGTTATTTAAATAATACCAGCACCATTTTCACACAGGGCGCTGTAGGTTTGGATTTCTTTTTCCCTTAATAATAAAGACCTTCATTTATAAACTGCATTTTGTGATTACTTGTGTTATCTTTATCCAATATTTTCAATTGTTTGCTGATCTGAAACATTTAAGTATAACAAACATGCAAAAGAATAGGAAATCAGGAAGGGGACAAACACTTTTTCACACCACTGTATATGCATACTGTATATATTTCCATAAATTAATGGTACGAATGAAAATAAGAAACTTTATTTGAAACTGCAAACTAACTCTGTATTAAGTGGTGAAACCTTTATTTGGTGAATGTAGATATTCACAGTGCCAATGTGTAACTGTGAGAACTTTCAGCAGAATGTTTGTATCTGCCTATGGCTCCTCCTTCCTCCACCTACATAGAACATTATAAGCCCCAACTGTCATCTCCTATCTCAGTAATTTCAAAACTCTGCATTCACTGAAAACAGATTTTACCCATGAATTGAGAATGATTGATCGTCTAGGAGGAGAAAGAAGCAGAGTGGTCTAATAAGCTATATTACAAAGTTTCTTATTTTCATCATCCGGCATTGAGCAGGGGGTTGGACACGATGACCCTTGAGGTCCCTTTCAACTCTAACATTCTATGATTCTATGTGTACTATTGATTTATGGAGGGAACAATAAAAAAAACACTATGCTATAAAGAACGGTCACAATGCTCAGAATTAAAAGGGTTGTTAAAGTTTTAGATATTGATAACCCATCTTTGAAATAAGTACCGTAATCCATATCAGATTGGTGGGGGTCCAACACCTGCACCACCATTCTGCAGCGACCAGAAGTGAACAGTGTATGGAGCAGAACTGCGCAGCGCCGTTCATTGTTCAGTGGCCATTCTCGGGTACTGCAGTCCAGCCTCTATTGAAGGGCATTGGTGAAAAAATGACCATAAACAGAGGTGTAGATATCAGGGGGTGCGGAACAAGCAGAAGCACCTGTAACAGATTTTGCATTGGCGCTCACAAGTTTTAATTTTTTCCTCTACGCCTAGTGAACCATCATGTGATTTCAGGCAAATTACTGGGGGCCACAACTATACTATATTGTCTTCACACATGTCCCAATGACATTTCACATGTGAATTTCTTCATCTTGACATCTTGAATTAGATCGAGCCCAATATCGGCGTTTAGAAAAACAAAACCCTACAATAACATCCATAACATAAAATATAGGGAAAAAAAGCACAAAAACAACCCAAATGACGTTGCGCAGGATACTTTCTGCTCGCTTGGTGCAAAAATAACCGCTTTTTGCATTAGTATGCCATTTAGGCACACTGTGGCCCACATAGTTAATCGCTTATTAGTGTACTAAACTGTGCTCCCATGCGGGCCTATTGAATGGATAATGAGGGAGGCTTTACAGCAGTTTTCATAGCGCTAAAAAGTCAGGGGTGAAAGCGTTTAGTACAAGAAAAGACATAATCAGCAAACATGTTCAGAAGCTACACCCACACACTGCAATGTCACCGGAGTGGCGGCCACCGCTGCCGACTGTCTGCAATGTGTTATCAGGGCTGCATTAAGGTATTAGATCAGACTGCAGGAGAACGGCACCAAAACTGCACAGAAGGTAATGCAAGGCATGTTACAAAGTCATAATAAATACCATATAAAAGTAGCAACGATAATAATAATAATATTATTTAAAAAATGCCAATATCAGCCGTATATATGGGCAATTACAATGCTACAATGCTGTGTGTATTGAAGTAATATATATTGGTACATTTACATATGTAGAAATATTCTGCTAGATATTACCTATTATGATATAATAGTTACTTCCTTTCAAAAGTAAACTACAAAGTAGAAAACAGCCACAGCGCCCCATAACAGAAATCAACCACAGCGCCCTATAACGGAAAACGGCCGCAGCGCCTCATAACTGAGAAAAAGCCACAGCGCCCCCTAATGGAAAACAGTCACAGCACCCCACAACGGAAAACAGCCACAGCGCCCCACAACGGAAAACAGCCACAGCGCCCCCTAACGGAAAACAGTCACAGCGCCCCGTAACAGAAATCAACCACAGCGCCCTATAACGGAACACGGCCGCAACGCCTCATAACTGAGAAAAAGCCACAGCGCCCCCTAACGGAAAACAGCCACAGCGCCCCACAATGGAAAACAGCCACAGCGCCCCATAACAGAAAACAGCCACAGAACCCCACAATGGAAAACAGCCACAGCGCCCCACAACGGAAAACAGCCATAGAACTCCATAACTGAAAAAAAAGCCACAGCCTAGAAAACATACACAGAGTCCCGTAACAGAAATCATCCACAGCGCCCTACAATGGAAAACAGCCACAGCGCCCCATAATGGAAACAGCCACAGTTCCCCACAACAGAAAACAGCCACAGCGCCCCATAACAGAAAACAGCCACAGCGCCCCATAACAGAAACAGAATTGTCATGCAATTACCAAACTAAGAGGATCAGCAATTTGGTAAAGACGAACCATCGTTATCACTACGTCATCTTATTTCTCCATTCGTTTTTCTGGTTAATTATTGCGCATCTGAGATTAATGAAGGAGACTAAAAGCTCAGCCCAAAATATGGATCCAGTCACAAAAGCCAATGATGGATTCCCCCATGTATGACCCCTGCTGTAAATTAAAGTGCTTGTTACGAGCAACCTTCACATGTACCGGCTTCAGGACAATTGATTCTCATAAATAACCAGCTCCAGACATAAGACAAAGCAATAAATGAGAATCCAAGGCATCGCCCATTATTTATCATCTCTGAATACAAAATGATGCCCGTTCCTTTATCGGTGCCCTGATATACCCTAGTACCACGTCTCTATGTACAAGATAAGTCCCTTTAGATGGTGGAGGAGTCAGAGTCCCCGCAGCGATTCTTCTTGGCAGTGCATTACATGTTTATTGATGTAACAGGTATATTTGACCTGGAATGTCTTTTGCAGAAAGTTCCTGTTTAGATATTACTCTTTCATAGATATTATGGTGCCCCTGGTGGCTCTTTCATTCCCTCTACGTACGTCCATCTAATGTGTCCAGTATTGGTGGCCCAGTCCCATCACTGGCTTCCTCTTGTACACCCAGAAGTGGCGAAGGCACAGTGCTTACAAAAATTAGTTATCAAAGGGTTATTCCCTAAATAATGTTATTCTCTATTTATAGAATAGTGGATAACCTTACTGATCACTGGAGGGCCGACCACTGGGACCCCCAAATAATCTAGGGGAAGGGGTTTTGGAATCCTGCAGCGCCCCATCTTGAATGAAGAAGAAATGCACATGCTTGAACCTCTTTCTCCATCTATTGTCTATAGGACTGTCGGAAATAGCAGAGCGCTGATTGGGTAAAACAAGTAGAGGTCGAGTATGTGCATCTCCGCTTCATTCAAGACAGGCCAATTCCTGGTCCCATTTTGGGTTCGATGGGGGGCCCCATAAATCAGTAAGTTATCCCTTATTGCATAACTTACTGCTTGTGAACAACCCCTTAAAGAGTTATTCTGGTACCAATTAAAGGGAGATACCCACAGAATATGTCATAGATGCCTGATAGTTGTATGTTCCACAACTGGGACCTGCAATTTCTGTGACACTCATAGAAGTGGATAAAAAAACGGTAAACTTCTTGTCACTCCATTCTCCATCAGATAGCTATGCTGTAAATGTCTAAGAAAAAGCTTTTAAATGGGTTGGTTCAGAAAAACAACTTATCTCTCCACAGGAAGATTGACCACTGGGACCCTCACCAATCAGGAGAATAGTGCTCTTGAGTCCATTGTGTATGGGGCTGACGGAGATAGCTGAGAACAATCACGTAGAGATGATGGCATGCCGGACCACCACTCCATTCTCCTGAGCCCTGTTCTTGGGAATATAGGAGTCTCAACGGTTACACCCACCAGTGATTGACAACTTATCATCTATCCAAAGGAAGTTTGACCACTGGGACACTCACTAATTGGGAGAATAATGCTCTTGAGTCCATTTTGTATGGGACTTATGGAGAACAATCACGTAGAGATGATGGCATGCCGGACCACCACTCCATTCTCCTGAGCCCTGTTCTTGGGAATATAGGAGTCTCAATGGTTACACCCACCAGTGATTGACAACTTATCATCTATCCAAAGGAAGTTTGACCAGTGGGACACTCACTAATTGGGAGAATAGTGCTCTTGAGTCCATTGTGTATGGGACTTATGGAGAACAATCACGTAGAGATGATGGCATGCCGGACCACCACTCCATTCTCCTGAGCCCTGTTCTTGGGAATAGAGGGGGTCCTAACGGTCAGACCCCTCCAGTGATTGACAACTTATCATTTATCCACAGGAGGTTTGACCACTGGGACCCTCTCCAATCCATCGAACAGGGCTCAGGAGTCGATAGTGTATGAGACTGACGGAGATAGCTGAGAACAATCCTATTGAGACAATAGCATGCTCTACCACCACTCCATTCTCCTGAGCCCTGTTTTTGGAATTAGAAGTGTCTCAAAGGTCAGACCTCTAGTGATTAACAACTTATCATG
Organism: Oophaga pumilio; assembly: GCA_009801035.1. Lineage (NCBI taxonomy): Eukaryota > Metazoa > Chordata > Amphibia > Anura > Dendrobatidae > Oophaga > Oophaga pumilio. The sequence continues at coordinate 51,864 of VIAB01000478.1, forward strand.
TATCATTCATTGTCAATGGGATTGCAAGAAAATGCCAAGTACAGCGCTCCACCATTTCCGGCAGCCCCATAGACAATGAATGGAGCTGAGGCTGAGCATGCGCGCCTCCATTCAGGACAGGGCTGCAGAACTGTGTTCTCAGGAGTCCAGATTTAATCCCGTTATCACTGCTGATCCCAGCAGTCAGACGTCTAAAAATCAGCATATCCCATATCCTATGACGCAGGGAGCATCTGGATAGGGCGTACATGTTATCTTTGTCATGCACCCTTGTCCTCGATGTTCTCGATTGTGACCACTATCATCTGTCGCCTCGTGTTTTACCTCCTGATATAATTTCTGTGATAGGAAACGTCAGACTATTCTGCAGCGATGGCGCCTGATCATCTGAGTAATCCGCATCGCTGATATCCTCGTCTCTTTACTATAATAGCATTATTTCAAAAGTTCAAAACCAGTCACCAAAAGTGAAGCATGGAAGAAAGTGTAATCAAAGAAGAGCGTTAACTGTGGATGATTACAGATAAAATACATCAAAGGCCCCGTAAGGCTAGAACTGGATGAAATATAAAAGGGTGATAATTACTTCTATTTTCTGTCCGTTTCATCTTTTCTTCTTTCTCTCGGTGATTGATTACTGATCGCCAACACTAAAGAACGGCCGCATTTTATTTACACAATACATGAAACTGCAGATGAGAAAAGTCGATAACAGCGGGCATCGTGATTACACAGAAGCGTCTCTATAACGTATTAGTATCAATATTTGCATGCAGTGTCCACCAAAGGCGTGCCGGGTGCACCAAAATACCATTCTGCGGTCATTAAGGTATTTAAAATTTTAACACTGATAGATGAGGTTAACTCAAAAAAACATAGTTAAAAGAGTTTTTTGGGGCTTTACTAATGATGACCAATCCCTAGGATAGGTCATTAATATCAGATCGGTAGGGATCCCTCAGCACCCCAATCGGGATACCTGGAGGACAGGTTAGTTCTTACTCTTGGAAGCCCAATCTGATGCAACGCACCAGAAGTGGTACACCTCTGCATGGCCAAGCGTGGTTCTGCAAACTGTTTCCTACACAAGGGAAGGGGTGAGATCCTGCAGTACCAGTCACAGTCATCACAAAATATATGGAGCAAAAGCCACTTTTGATGCACCAGAGGATAGGTCATCAGTATCAGATCAGTTTGGGAGCTTTAGGTCTTGACAACCCAACTAACCCACTGATTGAGGGTGATGTGGCACGCTAGAAATGGCGCATATCCATACATTTTGTAGTGGTACTGCAAGACCTTTCCTATACAGGTAAAAAAGCGCGAGGTCACAGTAGAAGAGCGAGGTCACAGCACCATTCATGACTACCAAAAGATGTGCAGCACTGTGCCACTTTTGGGTCATGGTGGAATCTCCAATCAGCTCATGATGGGAATGACAGGTGTACATATTTTTTCATATTCGCTAAATCTTTTTCAAGGCGTTAACACATGGCAAATCCAACACAAAATCAACTTTACCTTTTTCTTTTTCAACATATGGGAAAATAGACCACAGATATTCCCTCAGCCTACAAATCCTCTACTGCGAGCGTGCCTTACGTATTGAGAACAGTAAAGATGGTGTACTTACATCCAATCATCATCATGGCCACAGCAAAGATCTTCTCTCCGTCTGTAGTAGGTGCAATATTTCCAAATCCCACACTAGTGAGGCTGGTCATAGTAAAATACAGGGAGGAGATGTAGACAGAATCCTTGCTCGGCCCACCTTCCCATCTTCCAGAACCCGATATGTTGTACCGATAAGGAGATCCAATGGTCATTCCCAACTGAAAGAGCCAGCTTTCATTTCTAATGGTGTCTCCATTAATGACTTCATAATCCCCAATGCTGTACCAGATGCACGCCAACCAGTGAGCCGCCAGGCCGAAGACGCACACCAACAACACCAAGACGGCTGCTCCATATTCAATGTAATGATCCAGTTTCCTCGCCACACGACCCAGTCGTAAAAGCCTTACCACTTTCAAGGAACTGAAAAGGCTGCTGATACCCTGGAAGAATAAAATACAAGTATATTATTCACTGATGGTCAAGTTAAGGCCGTTTCTTCATTATATCGATGCCTAGGAAAGAAGAGGGACAACTAAGGTGGCTGCCATTATACTGTCACCCAGGTGTCATAAAAACCTGAAAAAAAGCCATTGTGCTCCTACTGCTGGATAGCCTGGGAGGATTCATCATTCTCAGATTCCTGGAACCTACAGGGAGCCTCTTCCACTGTACCAATGGGTCCCAAAGGTCTTGAGATCTGGGAGGACCCAACTATTCTCTAGTAAGGCAAGTATCGGCAATGACACCACTAGGGCTGCCAACTACGGCCTGCAGAGGACAGTTTCTTGGAAAGACAGCTGATGGCTTCTCTGGGATAGAACGGCACTTACCGATTGAGGACTGTAGGCACTAATTATCTGGGCAACATGGCAGTCTAGGCACGGTATAGTCACAGTATAAGTAAGCACGGCAATGACTTGTGGGCACTGATCACATCTATGGGCACTATTTTGGCACTGGATAACCATGTGCACTCTACAAATTATTTTGCAAGGCGCTATGGCTCTTTATGGATGATACTACGGACAGTGGAATGACATGGGAGGACACAGGGGAGGTTGTCCTCTACGCAAAATTCTTAGGGGTGCAAACATTTTCACAACCAAAAACAGAAAGAAAGCGCTATTTTGTTTTTGTGTTTTTCATTGCATTCATTAGCGGTGTCATCGTTAGATCCGAGGCAGTGGATATACCCTGACTTCTGGTCCTATGACCCGGATTTCTAGGTGAGTGCCATTTTGAATTTGATAGACTCTGTCCTATAGGCTGCTGTAAGCCTCAGTCCTAAGAAGTTATCGGCACAATGATTCACTTCATTGCACCGCCTGTGCCGACCCCCGCTGTGTGCCGGCCCAGTCATGTGAACTTTATTTTTTTTTCGTTGAGGTGGCAAAAACATGGCTTTATCACTTTTGGAAGGGGCATCAGTACTTTTCAAGGGGGAACTAATACTTTTTAAAGGGAGAATTATTTGGTTTAACAGGGCACTTAGAGAGTTGAATACTTGCCTTGATCTGGGCGCCGGCAGCACAACTATGCAACAGACTGACCGCCATATTCAAAGTAATGAACTCCAGACACTGACTGGCATATTGTTGGCATGATATCGCTCTTCTTGGACAATATTTGGCTCAATCTAGGCTCAGTATGATAATTTCGGGGAACTGACTGATACAGAAAGTAATAAACTCTATGAAGGTGCATTTGGGCTTTCTGGCACTCTCCAAGTCCTGTGCGGCACGATATATGTTGATATTGTATAGATAAATTATTTCTAATCGTTGACTATACCATAGTATCAGATCTATAGGTACAGAGCATTCTATCCGGAGGAAGAAGAACACAATAAAGAATTATGCTGTGACCGATGCCAAACCCGTAACACCTGTCAGCACAATTCTCGCCCCATTTGGCAGATAAGTGTCGCAATTACGATGCAGAACGCTGATACATCTGTTAACCGGAAGGTGTCGGGCAGGAAAGCACAAGAGATGGTCTGATAGATCCACGTCCTATCATTATCTGGAGTAATCATCTATCAGACGGGCACTTTGCTCTAACTAGGGGCAGCGGTCAAGGGCCTTCTGCGCTCCGTGAATTAGCGCATTAAGCAAATTTTTACAAATGTGAATATTTAATGCCGGAGTTCAATTCAATGGGGAAAACTAGAGAATTTAGGTTTTGGATTATGAATATTATCATTACAAATGTTCTTCTTTCTATTTCTTTTTTTAATGTGATCTCATTATCAATCATTGGGAACATTGAAGCCCCGGGAAACAGCTAAAATCCTGGATATACGATATTTTTATAATTTTTAGATAGCGTTTATTCGAAATGGATGAAAAAATATTACGTTTTAAAATGTTTTTATTTCCTTTTTGCAATTTTTTAAGCGCGCAAATAAAGATTGTAAAGGTAATAGGAAAAAAATGGATCAATAACCTATCATAAAAAAATATAGAAAAAAAAAGCCAAGTATTTATTGTTAGCATTACATACGATTAGGGAAATAATGCAGCTCTTATAATCTATTATTTGCCAATATGTTGCATTACTTATTATATACCAGCAATATAACAGCTTTATAAAAACATGTTTTGCTAATTTCAGCTAAGGAGACCAATTCGGCCTGCAGACTCGGGTGTCTTGACGTATTTTGAGGTTAATGGTCCTTGAAAACTAATAATTGTTCATATTTGGCTTATGCATTGTTTACTTGTTACTGATGTGTAATTTTCTTTGATTTGGGCATTCGCAGAATCTCCATGGCTATGAGCCAGAATATTGACCTCCATAGCGCAGCCTTTTGCCGCAGGTCAGACCAGACTAATATTCACAGAAATCTCCGTATACGTAACTTTATATCCCATATCTATTAGTTTTTAATTTTATATCTTATTATCAATCAGGGTGGATTTGATTTAAATCAAACTGATTTAAATC
>VIAB01000478.1:97302-117066 GCA_009801035.1 Oophaga pumilio
ATTTAAAGGGGTCTGAATACTTTCCATACCAACTGTATATATATATATATTTTTTTCTTTATGTTTCATTTTATCTATTTCACATATTTCTATATATGTCTCTATTTATCTATCTCATATCTATCTATTTATCTAAGTTTTTGGAATATTTGAGGCTTTGTGGAGTAGTAATATGTCGCCCATAGCTTCCTTCATTTGGGGCTTAACCTTACCTCGCAATTCTAACGATTTTTTCGATCTGAACACAAATAAGATCCAACATAAATAAACATACATAAGTTTTATACAAATTTTTTTTTAGATTTATCTTAGCAAATACTGGATACCATCATACCTTGGAGGGCGCCCTAACAACCTCCAAAGTTCTGAAACTTTCATAAACATATATTGTCAAAGCCACACATGCATCACAGTCTATACATGGAAACAGGAAAACACGTGTACAAACATAACCATAGAATTAGTAGGACTGGGTCACCTGTAAAACACATACATAATGGAAGCATAAGTGAACCTATTCAGCAGAGATCTCACCTCTAGCTTGGGGTTACCTTCTATCTATAGTAGAGCCAATTCATGTCTTATCCTTAGGAAATGTCAATAATATCACATTAGTGATGGCTTACTTTATGCGCAGTTAGCGACCTACTGATTAAAGGGACGGTGGTGCACGAGACGCTACAAACATTGAATAGTGGCCATGAAAGGTACTGTAAGTTTTCTCCCATTTCTTCATATGGGAAAATGCTTGCAGTACCGCTCATAGCCACTATACAATGTACGGCGCTGTGTCACATTCTCTATGATGCAGTCCCTTTAATCAGCTGATTGTGGGGAGTTTGGGAGCAGGTTGCCACAAATCTAATATTAACGACCTTTGCCCTAGTGGAGGCTTCCAGTATTGCATCGTTTAGGTTTATGCAGGGAATTTGGAGCTCTGAGTGCTATAAAGATATGTTAAGGAATTAACCCCTCTCTCCCCAAATTTTGGACCTGATATTAAAAATTGGTCATGCCGATGTAATTGATATTGTGATGACATCATAGTCTCTATAGATTTTGGATCCGTATGGATAAACCATATCCCATGTTCAGCCCTGACTTGGTTAGATCTGCTGTTGAATAGACTGCACTCATTAACTACACGTTACATAGATGTTTGGTTGGGACACATAGAGAGAGGTATGGATTCTACGCACATTAGACTCCAGTTCTAGGCCAAAATCTGTTATTTTACAGGAATTTGTCCATAGCACGGGACATAACGAGCGGAAGGCGGAAACCTTGATGTATAAGATTGATGTGAACGTCACAGATATCTGCGACATAGAAGTTTGTAAATTAACAGAAGTTGGTACAGAAAGTATATAAATATATATATATGGCACCAGGGATGGATTGGGGAGTAAGCTTTAATGGAATACATTATATTTATATATGTAGCACCGTTGTACCTGTCTGTCTATGAGATAATGTCCAGACTGAAAGTTAAAGAAGAAGAAAACAAGTTAAATGCAATTAATGATAAATTGATAATTATAATGAATGATCAATTAATTACATAAAAATTTTAAAAAAATAATGATCACAACTTGAGTTTTACAGAAAAAAAAAATTGGACCTGCCATGATGATATAATACTACTACTATACTACCAAAGTGCAATGGAAATCAGGAGGAATGTAAATGTAGCAGACGCCAACAGGGGCACAACTATAGCGGGTACAGGGACTGTGGTCATACCCGGGCCCCGGAGATGAAAGGGGCCCAAAGGCTTCCTCTAGCCTGTATGGGAAGACCAGTACTATTAAAGATAGATGGGGACTTTGTTGGAGACTTTGGATTGAGGCCACGAGCTTCTAGTTACGCCACTGGTCGCCATCATAAAGCGCTATGGCGGGCTACGCTATTAACAGAGTGGTCATATTAGCGGCTGCTACATCTGTATCACACAAGAGAAAGCAGAAACTTTACTTACGCTACTGGTCAAACAGATATCACTGTATTCCATGTTATTCTGGGCAGTGTCAAAACTTCAGGAACCACAAGATATGGGTCACGGCGTAACCCTCCCCCCAAAAACTCAGCTCTCCAAACAGACCATCCCTGATCGACACCAGATTTACCCATGATGACTTTTCAATGTCTTTATATGCATTGTATATCGACCCACTTTTTTGACAGGACCACCACCCTCGACAGGGACGTAGTGTGGGATGCCAGCATCCAGGGCAAGATACGTATTCTGCACCTGTCCCCTTCCTCCAGTGCACTACTGAACTCCTTATCTTCCAGATGTATTGTAATTTGAATTCAATACTATAATTAGATTCATAATTTGAATTAAATACTGATGTAATTATAGTTTTTTGCTATTATACTTCTTTTTCCCATTTTTATTTTTTTATTACATTTCTATATGTAACAATTATATTACTCTATCCCTAACCCTACATGTAACCCTAGCCCTAAGCCAAATCCTAAACCTAAGCTGAACCATAATTTTAAGCCAAACCCTAACCTAACCCCTAGCCCTAATGCTAGCTAGGGTTAGAATATAATGGAATACCATAAAAGCAGCTCTCAGTAACGATTGAAGACCATCTTGAACCATCTGCACTGCACACGATTCAATACTGCCTTCATTCAATAGTTGCTCATATTCTGCCATCTTAGTGGCTACTTATGCAGATGAGTTTGACCTAGCGACCGAGATGACAAAGCTCACAGCATTATACTGTTATAATGAGCTTTGTCATTTTGGTCGCTGCCTATGCAGAGCGCAGCAGGTGATGACACACTTATCTTGCCTGCTGCACTGTGAATAAGTAGAAGCGGTCGGGCACTCACTGCGCTGCACCAAGTAAAAGCATTTCTTGCAGAAAGGGATAACTGAGGGCACTACCAAATAAACCAGAATCAGCCAAGCATATACTTAGAAAAGTACAAACATCACGTAAAAGAAGAATGCAAATGCATTGGGGTCACCATATAAAAAAAAACTTTATTACAAATAGCATGAAGGAGACACAAAAAACACGACAATATAAAAACATTTAAATAGCCAATAGACTATGTATACTCGAATTATCATCTATCCTTATCTGCCTGATCAGTATAAGTTCACAGGATACCCATCAAAGAATTCATAAGTGTAGAAGCTTACAGAGCGAGGCCACAGCTGCTTCCACTACTGCACCGGTTTCGGAGAACTCTCAGTGAGCAAATGGTTTATACACCATGATTCCAAAGCATCGCATAAATATACACACCTCATATGGTCACTGCCAACTTTGCAATAACAAAAAGAACTACAAGCTGCCACCACCAATCGTTTATACAGGCCAATTGGACACCCTTTACAGGTACCGTATGGCTTCAGGGGCGCGGTTTACAGAGCAAGAGGAACAGAGACATTCAATTTATATATTTAATCCAGAAAGATAGGCAGTTTTTATTAAAAAAAAAATATACAAAGATGATACAAAATGGGAACAAACTATTTAATATATACAATAGCATAAAATAAAAAAGAATAACAAAAGAAAATTGCGGAAATAGTTCCAATTTATAGAGGGAAGAACTGCAGTGAAATGTGGATCAATCCTACACAGCAATGTTTCTTCCGGATATTGAACGAGGATCATAATTGGCATTGGTTTCTTATTAACAAAAGTTACACTCACATACCTCCCATCTGGTGACTCATAACAGGGCTGGACTTCAAAGAATTATAGGATGTGTCTTAGTAAATTATGAGATTCCCAATTTTTACGCCCCTAGAAGTCCCCGGAGAGAGATATTACCATCATCTTTCCTATCAAGATTTTATCTGTTCATAGATAGGAGATATGTTATAGATATTTGTCATTTACTGGCCGATACATTTGGCGGAACCCCGGGAATCGCACAACGATGCGAAACGATACTTCACCATTTCATCACATTTCCAAAAATATGACTTACCTATCTATTATATAGGCACGGTTCATAAAATGTCACTTCATGATTTCTAAAAGGTAGTCAAAAGATTTTACGTTTCCTTTTTAGCTGGGGCTCTTATCTACCGGTTGTAAATCTGCCCTTCTCCACAATGCATTGCGCATTCAAGCTAAGAATGGCCTCACATCTGCAAGCCATTAGGATTTTCCTTATTTACCTGTTTCCAAATGAGGGGGTCAGTTGCATAGGAGTCATGTAAAGGTAACTTGTTAGATTGCAAGCCCTTGGTTAATTATGAGACTTCTTACAGATTTGCAATCATATCTATAAAAGATGGTACAAGAAAACATCTCAACTAGAAATGATTTTGAATAAAGTAATGTAAATGTTATAAATTATCATATAATATAAAAAAAGTTTATTTTTATAGAACTTCCTTCAAAGAAAATCATTCAGCAATCCTAATCTGAGATTCCCCAATAAAGACAAGTTACAAACCCCTTAAAGGGGTCTTCCTAGCGATCACATCTTGCTATAGGGTTCCAACTGCCAAGACCCTCTCTGATCTGGAGAATTAAGGAGACACACTTTATATTCTCTCAATCAACAATAAAACACCAGTGACACATAATCAACATGAACTAAAGGGCTTGTCGACATTTGGGTAATTTTTTTTATTTTTTTTACTCAAATACATAAATTTAGGGCTAAAAATTATTCTTTAAATTGGGTTTCATTAAAAATGTGTCACCCTTTGGCTTTTACAGTCTCTTTGTTTTACCGCACATTCAACTTTGATGTGGTCTGTGGTGATCAATTAGCCAACAGGAGCTCAGAAAAAGTCAGATAAAAGAGCTACAAACTCACCCATTGGACTGTTAGCATGAGCTCACTGACAGATTCTTAGTTAACTCATTCTGCAGACACCAGAAGCTTTAGAAAATAAACAATGTAAAATGTGCCTCATTGCCTAAGTTACTGGCCACTTCTGTAGTCTATCGGAGATGGCTGATCTCCTAGGCAAGAAGCACATGCCTAGAGCTTGTAAGTGATGTTGTAAAGCCGGATCCAGTGAGTCGGCCAAATTCAGAGCATCGCTTACAAGCTCTAAAGCAAAGGTTTGGCAAGAATGGGCTCCTTGCGTAGAAGACCAGCCACCTTGCTCTTTGCCTGGAAGATCAGCCACCTCTGACATAGACTGCAGTGCAGAAGTAGCTGGTAACTTAGACAACGAGACACTGATTAAAATTAAAAATCCCTCTGTTCTTAAACGGGTTGTCCAGCCTTAGGCTACAAGTCTGCAGTCAATCTATGTGTGCTGTGAGGATTGTTCAGTGAAAGCAGCAAGAGATCATGTGACCACAAGTATGTGATCTGCATACTTCCGGCCACAATCCAACTAGACTGTCAATGCAAGGGAGGCCACACCAGTCTAGTCTGCACATGACCACATGTATGCAAATCACATACTTGCGGTCACACACCTGTCATCTCGCTGGAGATTCCCCACAGTGTGAGCGTGTGTGATGTGAGGACATAGAGTGACTGCAGACTTGTAGCCTAAGGCTGCACAGCCCCTTTAAGAATGGAGAGGGTTTTAATAAGAGGAAAATTTCAACGCTGCACCATGCAAATATTAAGAAAGGGGAGGTGACATTTTATTTTTAGATTTCACTTTCCTGCCTGCCGGTTCTCTGTAAATTATTATTATTATTATTATTATTATTATTATACATTTATATAGCGCCATTTATTCCATGGCGCTTTACATATGAAAAGGGAAAAATATAGACAGATACAATAAACATGTGCTAGACAAGGGACGCATAAGTACAGAAGGAGAGAGGACCCTGCCCGCGAGGGCTCACAGTCTACAAGGATGGGTGAGAATACACTAGGAGAGGGTAGAGCTGGTCGTGCGATGGTTCAGTACACTGAGGATCATTGCAGGTTGTAGGCTTGTCGGAACAGGTGGGTCTTCAGGTTTTTCTTGAAGGTCTCCGTTGTTGGTGAAAGTCTGATGTTTTGCGGCAGGGAGTTCCAGAGTATGGGGGAAGCCCGGGAGAAGTAAATGTCCATAAATCTCCTTACTTGCTACAAAATACCTCTAGAATCCAATAGTAAATAAATGACTAAATGGAGGGAGAAGAGGGGGATGCAGCTGCAGTATCTCTGCCTCATGGGAGGGGAGGAGAAACAGCAAGGAGGAGACATCTGATTGGGCAAAGCGCACACAACAGTACTGACATCACAGTAGGAAGATCCCACCCACAAATAAGCATGGAGAGAGAAAATAGAAACCAGCAAAAGGAGAAAAAGACTGAAAATGTGCAGATTTAACAGCAGTAGAGTGAGGTCTCTGGTCAGCCCCCTCTGCTGAGCACAGTATCTCCTTTTTATCTGAGCGAGGACGGGCCAAGCGGGATAAATAAATGCAGGATTAGGATAATCAAGTCTATGGATAGTTCTAAAAATAAAAAAATGTTTATTTGTGACATTTGTAACCGAAACAAAATACAAAAGGCAGAACCACGCTGATAGCAGTGGGCGCTCGTCACATCGGCTTTCGGTGACATTTCAGCAGCCGCGGTTAATCTTTTGTACTAATCAAATACAAGGCTCAGATTTGTCTTGGGTGGATTAGCAAAACCTTCCCTCATTTCACAGAAGACAAAACTTTTTGCAGTTCAAAAACTCAGAAAGCCTCAAAGGGAACAGCAGGATTGTGCACAGTAACCTACAGACAGTGTCAGGTCTGCGCCGTTATACCGATTAACATGATACCTGGTGATGAAATCCATCTTGTGGTTGTTTAATCTTTATTTTCAGTTCTGAGTTAATGATATGCTCGTGCTCTGGGGCGGCCAGTGTGGGGTCTGCATGTGCTGCTCTGATTAGGTATTCATCTGTATGGCTTCTGACAAGTCACTGATCCCTCAGTGATATAATAGACAGTCACTCACCACCTACCCATTCATGGTGCTGCCCCCTTTTCAGCTGCAGTTCTGAATTTTTGGAGGATTTTTAGTCCTTTTTGGTGGCTTTGCTACTAAGTTTAGTGTTAGGACTCGCAAGCATGAGGACCTTTGACGTTGAGTTGCGAGCTTGCATATCTTGGCCAAAATATCATCCAAATCCTCACATATTTATATGTATTTTGTGCACTTTATTTTACAGGGTGCAGCCAAGCCCAGCACTTTGGGTCTTGTATACAGGGGTGTTTATATGGGATGCATTTAGAGAGTGCTGGCCAGCTCGCCTATTCGAATAGTATGGGCGTGACTATTAGGCTGTGAACCAGACACTATGCTTTACCTGCATGTGAACAGTGCCCTATACAGGCCTTTATTGTGCAAATGTATAATAATCAGTCACCCCCTCCATGAACGGGTAGGTGGTGAGTGGCTGTCTATTTAGTATTTTGCACCTGTGTTTTGAAACATCTTTGCTATACGGGCTGGCTGCATCCTGTAGTGCATTTGTTCAGAGACCTGGGCAGGTAAGCGGTGCTGCCCCCTTTTCATCTGTATTCTCCATCATATTGTCAACGAGTAACTTAAAGCTTACGGGCCTCAAAGGGTTACTCTCATCTTCATAGATGGATTTTATCAGGTAAGAGCTTGTAAAAATAAGCACTTTGGCAATTTACTGCTTATTATCTTTTGCAGCCGTTCTTGAGATAGTGACACTTTTCGTTTGCTCACAGCTCATTGCCTAGGAGACCGACCACCACTGCTGCCTAGCTTGAAAGTACTGTGCTGAAGCTGACCTGGATTAGAAGGTAACTGCGTGCTCCAGCAATCCTGGCTAGTTTCAAAACTGTGCTTACTCGATCTGTAGAAAAGAGCTTGTAAGCACTGATCACGTTCTGCTGTCTTGCAGCGGTGGTCGGTCTCCAAGGCAACCAGCTGTAAACAAACAAAAAGTGGTGATATCTCAAGAACGGCTGAAATTTTTACCAAACATTAAATTGCAAAATTGCTTGTATATAAGCCCTAATCCCAAAAAAATGATCCATTTATGGAGGTGGGAATAACGCTTTAATACAAAATCTGCAACTATCATCTGTCATTTGTAGTCTTGGTCTCATATAATGAGAAGACTTTTTAGGTCCCCCTTAGACTTGTACCACTGACAACCCCAAATACCTGACAAAACATAATTCCAAAACTGTCTGTAATAAGTTGAATTGAACGATCAGGGAAAACTAAGCACAAAAATATTTCAATTTGTGTGCTGCTGGATACAATTCAATTACAAAAAGAAATAGGCAAAGCAATTTTTTTTGGCTCATCTCTCATCCTAAATTTCTAATTAACTAGACGTCGCATGAACACCTTGTCATTCTCCCAAAACTGTCTACCTCCGCAGCGTGTGGCAATGGCAGAGCGAACAATGATGCATTCTCCCGATCTGTGTCAAACTCTGTTCTTCATCCTGCATTGTACGTCTTGTGTGCGGCTGCGGCGCTGAGAATACTACAGACCCTCTTATCTAAAAATATCATTAGACAGCAGAGTCCTGTTGGCAAAGCTCCAGTCTTTTATAGCGACGAAGTTAAAAGTCACAGTGAAATATTTTACATGAAAAAAGATGGAACCCTCGAAAGTGTCAGTTTTGTCGTTTATTTTCAGCCTTGGTTTTCTTTGCAGGTGATTATGAGATGGTTCAGAATTAAAGCTGGAGGAATTGTACCGTGACAGCAGTATACATTAGCGAGTCAGCGTGCACCCATCATTGTGCTGCTATATATGGCGCAAGGTGGAGGAGGTTCACCACTTCAGTTAAAATGGCAATGACTAATGTAAAAATACTAACCCCCATAATATCCTTCTCTTCATTAACCATGTTCTACTTCATATTACAAGAGATAAATTATATAAAAAAAATTCTCCCAGGAGGCATTCATCTGTCTCCATCTCCTCTGCTCTATGACTATCACAGGAAGAGTAGATGCTGCAGCAGAAACCTCTCCCCACTGCTCTATATTATGGCACTGCTATCATGTACTGACAGTAGTTCTGGTGCTGAATTGATGTATTGACAGTGGTTCTGGCACTGCATTCGTATAATGACTATGGTTCTGATGCTGCATTCATGCAGTGATGATGGTTCTGATGCTGCATTCATGTACTGATGGTGGTTCTTGTGATGTCTTCATGTACTGACGGTAGTTCTAGTGCTGCAATCATGTGCTGATGGTGGTTCTGACACTGCACTCATTTGTTGATAGTGGTTCTGATCTTGTACACATATAGCAATCCATAATGTGCTTCATGCTATGATAAAACTTAAAAATCCCCAAAACTTAGAGATTTGAGATTACGAGGAGGATTTGGCAAGTTTCTGCTCCAAAAACTCAGTTTAAGTTAGCGTGTATTCACACTTATTTTTTTGGAGTTGAAACTCTCCAAATACTCAAAACTTGTTTCTGGTGATGTATTAATGTACTGATGGTAGTTCTGGGGATGTATTCATGTAAGTACATAAAAAAATGTGGCCCTTGGGATTGGAAAAGTATAGCAATGTGGCCCTTGGGCCAAAAAATGTTGTGCATACCTCTTCTAGACTGATGGTGGTCTGATAATTTTGATCCACAACAATTGACCAAAAGGGGGATTTACACTCAAGAGCAAAAGGGTAACCATGTTTTGAACTTTTGACTTTCAGGCTCCATATCTCCCCATCCGCTACTGCTTCGAATATGAGACTGCCATCATTTTATAGAAAATCATCTTGGCTATCTAATACATAAATTTTATTTGCAAATAGTTAGCATATGATTAGTTATGCAAATTATTGTCGTGTCACTGCATTGTTACTGTTTTGCTCATGGTGGTGAAACAATCTTTTTCTTCCTGGATACTACCAAATGTAACGAATGGAAGCGGAGGCAGAGGTGGTGAAGTTCACATTCGTTTTTATTTTTTAATGTGGAACCTCGAGACCGCGGTCCGGGGGGCTCCGAAGGGGGCGTAACTAGTGAGCCCCGGGTACCCGTAGTAAGGCCCCTCGAACAGGACCAGAATGGAATACCCGGAGGACACAGGTGCTACCTCCAGTTAGACCCCGGACACGTGGCAGCTGTCCCAGAGGGACCAAAAGGGGTAACAGGTATTTACAGAGTCCGTGGAGGGTTCTTGACGGAGAAGGGTAAGGTCCTGGTCCAGAACGGATGGTAGTAGGCTGGCTTCAGTGACCTTGTCACGGTCCACGGGTACGGATGGCTGATGGCGGAACGGGATGACACTTGCGCCAGTAATAGCCGAGATTGTCCAGGTTAGCCAGATACAGGTAGCAATGCTCTGAGGAGACAAACAGTGTAAGCGAAGCACAGAGACTGCAGACGCAGCGCAGACAGATCAGGAACAGAACCGGATGTAGCAATGATAGAACACGTTGCTCCGGCACTCCCCTAATGGTGGAGTGACCAGATATAGTACTGAGTGAGCAGCCATTGGTTAATTAGCTATTTCAAAAAATGCACGCTGCCCCTTTAAGAGAGACGGTGGGCGCGGCCTCGCGTCCTAAGCAGACTATCTGGAGGCCTGCCAGCAGCGTGCCAGGAAGTGGAGGAGGACACAGGATGCCTAGGAGCAGATGGGACAGGAGACCCCAGCCCGCGCGCAGACTGCTGCAGAGGGACAGCTAGAGGAACAGGTGAGTGAGCAGAATGGAGTGCAGAGCCAGCGCTGGGACCGAGTGTAACACCAAATACAACCTGTTCTCACAATCCCTAATAGCTCAGTGTGTTATTGGGTTGTTTCCCAAGCGAAAGGTCACTAATTCAAATCGAGGAGCAGCCGTGTAGAAGATTTCCCAAGAAAAGAGAAACAGCATTATCCAACTCCTCGATACCGGTCTCTCGGTCAAGAAAACTGCCAAACTACATCATGTGAGCGCCATGACAGTTGCAAGAATATGAACTGAAGTCCATCCATCCATTCAGAAGCCTAAAGGTGGACGTCCAGGTAAAATATTGAAGTCAATAAGTCGTCTCATCATAAGGTCTATCAATTCTGGTGCGACAAACACGACAGTGGAGGAGGCTCATGTGCTTCATAATAGTGAGATCACAGACGTCCATGCAAGCACCGTGCGACGCACATTATACAAGTCTGGAATGGTGGCCTAAAAAAAGATGAAGAAGCCTTGACTTCCACATTGTCATAAGAAGCGTTGGCTTGAGTGTGCAAAAAAGTATGTAAAGTGGACAACAGAAGATTGAAAACGGGTGATTTGGAGCGATGAGACGAAAGTCAATAGACGGCTCTGATGGGTGCAAATGGGTCTGGAAGAAAGGGAGTACGGGGCTAACCAATCGAGAGATTGAAGGAACTGTCAAGTTTCTTGGAGGAGGCCTGATGATATGGGGTTGTTTCACTGCCAAAGGCGTTGGATATTTGACCAGGATCGATGGTGGTCTCAATCCTGAGCTCTATGTGAGTATCCTACAAGACGAGGTACATTGTACACTCGATTACTATGGGTATGGAAAGGACGACATAGTGTCCCAACAGAGCAACCACCTGAAGCATACATCGAGATTAGCAAAGAAATGGTTCAATGACAATGAAGTAGAGGTGCTGGTTTTCCCCCACTGTCCCCAAACCTCAACCCAATCCAACACTTCTATGTAGAGCTGAAGACAAATCTGTTTACATACCCAGATGAGGTGACAAGTGTGCACCAAATTGGGAACGTGTAGAAGAGACCTGCGATCAGATTTCGGTCGACATGTTTGAATCTGATCATGAGCAGCCCAGAAGGATTCAGGCAGTGGTGAAAGTAAAGGCGGATTTACAAAATATTAACAAAATAATAAAAATTAAAATTTACATTTTTAGGAGCAAAACAGTGACAATGCAGTGACATGACAATAATCGGCGTAACTAATCATATGCTAAATAGTTGCAAGTAAAATTTATGTATGAGATAGGCAAGATGATTGTCTATAAAATGATGGTAGTCTCACGTTCAGCAGTAGTGGATGGTGAGATACAGAGCCTGAAAGCCAAAAGTTCAAAACATTGTTACCCTTTTGCTCGTCAGTGTATATCCCCATTAGAATGAAACAGCAGTGCGCATGTTTGACTGCTGCTCCATTCATTCTCGCAGGGAGAAGGCCACGTACATCACTCCTGCACGAGAGGAAGCATGTGTACTGAGGCTCCATTGGAAATGGGGAAAGTGCCCCATTCTGGTTATTCCAGAGGTTGGACCCCCAATGATCTAAATGTTATCACCAGATGTTATCTAGATGTCCCCTTTTATAGGCTCCTGGACCCCCAATTTAATAGCTATAATGTCATCTCCCTATTGTGTGCTGTTTATTATATTTTCGTCATCAGTACAATCAGAAAAAAAGTAAAATAAACTCCATCCCTCAATCTAATCCACCTCCTATGACAATTTTATCAACTTTTGTTTTGTTCCACCGGTAGGCTTAACATTCTTCAGTATCTTATGGGGTTAAAAAGCTGGGATTGGAGCTTCATTTTATCTGGATGTCACTTTGTGAGTTTGGCTGGAATATGTGATAATTGATGACCTGCTGCTTGTAAATCATAATTATCAATCTTTGATTCCCATATTAAAGTATATTTTAAACTTCACTTCAGACCTACAGTTCTTGGGAGTGGTTCAATTTTAATTTCACATTAGCATAGCTTGTCAGTTCGTGAAGCTGTTCTAGGCATATCTCCTAACTGTCCCCGAACCAGTGGGACTGTCCAGAATTGCTGTTGTCCTGCAATCCTGGGAGGTTGAGGGTATATCCTGACCTCGGCTGTGTCTGGGTCCTCAGATGTGTAGATGTATTAGAGCTGCGTGTGTAGATGTAGCAAAGCTGAATGTGTGTAGATGTAACAGAGCTGTGTGCATGTACTTGTAGCAGAGGTGTGTGTAGATGTAGCAGAGTTGTGTGTGTAAATGTAGCATAGCTGTGTGTGGATGTAGCATAGCTGTGTGTGTACATGTAGTAAATATGTGTGTGTAGATGCTGCATATCTGTCTGTAGATGTATCAGAGTTGAGTGTAGATGTAACAGATCTGTGTGTGTAGATATAGCAGAGCTGTGTGTGTAGATGTTGCAGAGAGGTATGTGTAGATGTAGCACAGCTGTGTGTATAGATGTAGCTGAGTTGTGTGTAGATGTAGCAGAGCTCAGTGTGTGTAGAGGTAGAAGAGCTGTGTGTACTGTATATGTAGCAAAGCTGTGTGTGGATGTAGCATTCTTGTGTGTGCATATGTAGCAGAGCTATGTGTAGATGTTGCAGAGCTATGTGTATGGGGATGAGTGCATCATACTGTATGGATGGCTATATGTGGGGAGTATAAGACTGTGTGGGGAAAATGTACTGTTTTGGCATTAAACTGAGTGTGGGGGACCATACAATGGGCATTGTACTGTGTGGGAACACTAATGGGCTTCACTGGTATAGCATTTCTGGGTGAGTTGAGAGAACTGGTTTGCAGATTGTGCTGATCTTTCTAATGATTCAAAGTTAGGATTTCCGATCGAAAGGAGGTAATGTGGCTCCTTGTACAGACTACCAGACAGAGCTCCTTGAGAAAAAAATTATGCAAAGTAACTTCTCTCTAGTATCACCTTTTGGAGGCTACCCTATAATTTAATGCCCCAGTCTTTAACAAGTCTTGCAATCTGACTAAAGATGAAAGCTCAATCAGAGTTGCATCCCCATCCATAGACCGTTGTTTTGGGGTTCTTGCCCACTGTCATTGCAGAGCAAGGAACTAACTGGCGGAGATGATCATTTAACAATCCGACTGTTGGCAAATATGATAAAAGACGCTAATATGTGGATCGTGTAATAGACAAAATAAGTGATAGGATGTACTGCAAGTCCAGCACTGCCACATCTGCACAAGACTGGTAGAGTGGAAAATGCAGCAGTTTGTACGTAGAAATCAATACCTCTTCCAAAATGCTCGAAAAAAAAAGAAAAGCGGAATCAGATAGTTTTCGGTGGGCCCCTGCGCCACTTTTTTTTTTGCACCAGTTTAATAAATTCTTGTCCGATGTCACTGCATAGAAGCTCACATGATTAATCATGGAGGTCAGCCTGGTATCGATCTTGACTAGAAATTGGAGTTGCCATTGTCACCCTTCATTTATCTGAAGCCTAGCGGGGGATGGACGCCTCTAACTGCTCAATCTACTTGCATCATAACGTCTGAGTGATCGGCGAGTAATAAATGCAACGAGGGCTAATACTGTATTGTGTCTACCATAAAAGTATTAGTATAAATAGTATCGAGATCAACAGCAAAAGCAGAAAGGTCAGCATCAAAAGAATGAGAGGGAGAGTGAGAAAGATACAGATAGGAGATAAAAAGACAGATAAAGAGATTTTACATAGATACAATGCCTTGAAAAAGAACTTTTCCACATTTTTTCATGTTACACCCACAGACTTACAAATGTATTTCATTGGGATTTTATGTGATATACCAACACAAAGAAGTAGCCGGTATCTGCGCAGTGTAAAGGAAATGATACATGGTTTTCTAAATATTCAAAAATATAAATCTGAATATTGTGATGTGCATTTGTATTCAGCCCTCCAGAGTCAATACTATGTAAGACCAACTTTCGCAGCAATTACTGCCCTACCAGATTTGCACATGTAGAGGCTGAAATTTTTGCCCCTTCTTCTTTGGACACTCTCTCTCAGTGAGATTGAATGGAGATGTTTCTGAACAGCAACTTTCAAGTCTTGTCATAGATTTTCAATGGAATTGAGGTCTAGACTGTGGCACCACAACCGTCACCTCACCTAATTCCACATGCTAGCTGTGTCCACTACATGGCCAGTGGAAGAAGGTGATCTGGTCTGATTAGACTAAATTAGAACTTTCTGGGCTAAACGCAAAACAGTATGTATGGTGTAAACTAACAATGCATATTACCCTGAAAATACCATCCCCACCGTCACACATGGTGGTGGCAGGATTGTGCTGTGGAGATGTTTTTCTTCAGCAGGGACAGGGAAGCTGGTCAGAGTTGATGGCAATTCTGGAAGAAAACCTGTAGAGGCTTCAAAACACTTGAAACTGGGGCTTAGGTTCACCTTCCAGCAGGATAACAACTCTAAACATACTGCCAGAGCTACACAGGATGGTTTAGCTCAAAGCATATTCATGTGTGTGAATGGTCCGGTCACAGTCCAGACCTGAATCCCATTGAAAATCTCTGACAAGACTTGAAGGTTGCTGACCACAGACGCCTCCATCCAATGTCACTGAGTGAGACCGAGTGTGCAAAGAAAGGGAAAAATGTCACCTCTAGATGTGGAAAGCTGGTACACACTCAACAAGAGTTGCAAGAGTAATTTCAGTGAAAAGTGGTCCTACAGACAAGTGTGTCTCTTTAAGGTGAACTTGGTGATTCATCTTTCCAGAATATGTGACCGGCTGCTTTATTGCAGCTGTGTATTCGTTTCTCTAAAAGCTGCCGGGGAACATGGATCAGCTTTTGATGACTAGTCCAAGAGGTGGTTCCTCGTGGGTTCTCCATCCCCCGATCCGCATGACTGACAGGTCTCTGCCAATCTGTGTGTATGGGGGAGAGATCTATCAGTCTAGAGGAGTGGAGTGGGGTAACGGCCAGGAGGGAACGTTCTGGGACTAGCCATACTAGACACATGGTCTCCAGTCGACTTTTCAAAGTATATTTTTTTCGGAAATAACACAGAGATTCATAGTAAGTATACAAGGCTGCAATAGCGCATCAGGTCACTGGTTCAAGCTGCACGTGGCTCAGGCAGCAAGAATCTGCTGTCAGGTTTCTTTTAATTAAAGTAGAGGCCTTGTTTCATAGTTATAATTTATTTTATATGGAAATTATCTCATATTGTGCAACATGTTATTGTGTAAATATTTGTAAAAACCTAAAAAAAAATGTACTGGAACGGAAAAAAAAAACCAGCGCATGCACTACTGTTTCAATGCACAGGGTGGAGGTGAGAAGGAATTACAATTGGGGCTGTCTAAAGAGTCAAATGTCCCTCCCAGGAAAACTTAAAGGGGTTGTCCACTACTAGGAGAAAAGAATAAAGCCTATACTTACCTCCCATGCTGGCGCTGTTCCCACAGTGTCAGCACTTGCTCTCCCGGGGCGGTTGTTGTGACATGTGACCCCAGCACCCAATCAGTGTTGGCGTCACTGTCTCCACCTTCGGACAAATCGAACATGAAGAGGAAGTCGGGGCTGCAGCTGATCTAGGGTTTCCTCTTCCTGCTCAATTCGACTGGAGGCGGGGACAGTGACACCAGTGCTGATTGGGCGCCGGAGTCACGTGTCACAACAACAGCACCGGAGTCCTGGGGGCAGCGAGTGCCGACACCGCGGAAAC
The DNA here is from genome assembly GCA_009801035.1 of Oophaga pumilio. Taxonomy (NCBI): domain Eukaryota; kingdom Metazoa; phylum Chordata; class Amphibia; order Anura; family Dendrobatidae; genus Oophaga; species Oophaga pumilio. Next base: position 113,622 of record VIAB01000478.1, read on the forward strand.
GGCGCCAGCATGGGAGGGGAGTATAGGCTTTATTATTTTATGGGGGCCAAGTGAGGAGTATGACAAGAAGTTGTCCAAGTAGTGGACAACTTATTTAAGGTACATTCACACTGCTCGATTATCGGGAGCGATTATTTCTCGGAGTCGGAACACTTGCTTCACAGTAACGTGCAGTGTAAACAGGCTGCCAATCACATGACAAGCTCGTCAGGTGAAATGTTCTTATGGTTTTCTTAAAATATCATCTTTCTCGGCAGCACACTTTCTTGTGGAAACAGGAACTGTGCTGCCGAGAACAATAGTAGCATATTACTGATTGTTGAGAAGTTCAGAAAGCATCTGAAGCGGGGCCAGCCGGTCTAAACAGGCTATTATGAACGCTGATTGGCAAACAAGCAGCTAATTGGTGGATGTTAAAGGGTTGTCTGGCTTTGGGGTACAAGTCTGCAGTCACCCTCTGTAACTACAGACTTGTAATCCTCACAGCTAGTGCACTCCACATTGTGATTATTCTCTGGTGTCAGTGCCGGGAGTGGACGGCCATGTGACCGCAAGTATGCGATTTGCATACTTCCGGATAAATTTAGACTAGAAATGTCTGACCTCGTTCACTTTGTTTGTACTGAGTGAGGCTGCGCATGACTAGTCGGCAGGTGTCCATATGTATGCAAATCACATACTTGTGGCCACGCTCTCTACGCTGGTACCATAGAATCCAGGCTTGTATCCCAAGCACGGACAACCAGTTAATGGGCTACGAGGCAAGTGGTGTAAACTCACCCTTGCAGGTCCAGCAATGCTTCATGGGAAAAAGGTATCTAAATAACCTCTTTTTATTGCCACTCATTGGAGGTAGACACCTTATAATGAGCCTTGCCACATGACTTACGATTTCAGAGCAAGCCAAAATCTTCTCTAAAAGGATAAGACTGACATTGACCTATCGGGTGGCAATAGAGATGCTTTCTTTCTTTTAGAAGAGACTATTTTCATATTAAATGGGACGTATTAACAGGACCGCACCTTCCAAATCAGGATTATAGAAATTTGCTTCTTATACTGGACCATTTGTAAAAATTAGCATAAAAAGGCCAAGCTCAAAGGGGTTGTCTAGGATTTAGTTTTTTCTATTATATACATGACTGCCAGCGCCGCAGTGGCGGCTGCCTGCAACAGCCTGAGTCCAATGATTGGCTGCAGTGGCCACGCCCTTTAGACATGACACCACCCTCTCATCAAAGATCAGGAGGCAGTGACAGAGAGGCAGAGATGGAGCGGCAGGGGAAAGTACGGCTCATTTTCTTATTTTTTTACATATAGAGTAAGACAATATCCCAGAGAAACCATTTAAGAATTTTTTGTATAAAACCAAAAAAACTCCTTTAATTTCCAGGTTCATCGGGCCAGAGCTGTGCCGCAGCCACTTTGCTCAGTCTCATTAGTATGATATAGTTTTCTCAATGCTCACATTTCAATCCTCAATGAAATCATACACCACTGTGGGAGAAAACCTCATCATGCCAGGGTGTATAAGGCTTTATGCTGATAAACAGCCATCCGAGCTACACGAAAGATCCATTAGTGGAACCTATTAATATCCTATGGAGTAAACAGTAAGTTGCGGTCATGCATTACTTGCCTTAATAATAGCCATCTCCTCAGTATCAGTACCTTCCAGAGTCACAAGTTTATCTAGCGGAAGGTCAATGCATGGGATGGGATCATTGCATTAAAGTTTCATACAGGCTAATGTCCGCGCTCTTACATTATCCACCTGGACACACCAGCATTAGACCATGGACCATGGACAGTCCTGCAATAACTCATGGGATTTATCCTCAGGGCTCCAATACTCGGAGAAAGAATTTTTTTTGCCCATGCTTAATATTTCGTACAATGAACTGTTCAATAATATTATGTACAAGTACTATTATAAGTACATAGTGTTTATGTATTATAAATAGTATTTTACTAAGTGCTGTTTAAAGAGACTGTACCATCAGAAAATGAACTATTGTTTAAATCAGGTCCTTGTGTTACATTTCTTTTCTAAATAATTTTAGCAATGCTTTTGTTTCACAACACAATCTGTATAAAAAAATATTTAGAAATCTTTGCAATTTTAAAGCTGAACACTGAGGATATTTAGAACTCGTGCTTCTTGTCCTTTACTAAAAAGCTTTTCAGCAATCTCATTATCACCACAGTCAGGATTACAATGAAAGGTAATACAGTAGATAATACATGATCCACCAATTACAATAGGATAAATCACATCACCTCCTCCCCCTCCTGTACAATGACTGATAACACCTCTATATACAGTACATAACACAGGATCCATCATTCACAATAAGTGATATCACAGCTCACCTCCTCCTGTACAATGACTGATAACACCTCTGTATACAGTAGATAACACAGGATCCACCATTCACAATAGGTGATGTCACAGCTCACCTGCTCCTGTACAATGACTGATAACACCTCTATATAAAGTAGATAACACAGGATTCACCATTCACAATAGGTGATGTCACAGCTCACCTCCTCCTCCTGTACAGTGACTGATAACACTGGTCAGAGCTGTGTCCGTCTAATTTATGGAAACTAATCTATTAAAAGGATCTGTGAGATTATGGACGGACCCTCGCCATGTAGTGTAGTCAACAGACATGCAGAAAGATGTAATATTATCATGCTCCTTACAGCATCGAATTTTGGAGTCAATCTCATCTACAAGTAATGCTCCAATAGAGCACACCTTGATTTGTCATCCATTACAATGACTGATAACACCTCTATATACAGTAGATAACACAGGATCCACCATTCACAATAGGTAATATCACAGCTCACCTCCTCCTCCTGTACAGTGACTGATAACACCTCTATATAAAGTAGATAAGTCTTCATCAGGAGACACTATGCATTGGCACTTTCTATTTCTATTTAAAATCATTTGCACTGTCACCTGGAGCCATACTAATAGTGATTATATTTATGGGATTCCATTTATATTTTTATTTCTTTTTGTAATGTATACATAGATTGCTACATTAGTACTTGCCTGTTGAGTATTTTTAAAGTTGCTTTACACCTTTTGGTAATTCTGGCCCCTGCAATCTGTTATCTAGCAGACTTTTATCTATTTCTATCATGTATTACGGTATATATCTAAATAAAGATTGTATTTTTTGGATTATACTATATGGTGGTGGTTCATTCCCCCCCTATGTTCAGTGATATCTATATACAGGTGCTTCTCACTCACAAGTGTTTGTTTCTGTTAATTTTGATGATTATGGCTTACAGCCAATGAAAACCCAAAAGTCATTATCTCAGTAAATTAGAATAATTAGCAAAAAACACCTGCAAAGGCTTTCCAAGCGTTTAAAAAGTTCCCTTAAGGTACTGCCACACTTAGCGATCTCGTTAGCGATCA
>VIAB01000478.1:119374-145680 GCA_009801035.1 Oophaga pumilio
GGATCCCTCCGATTCTCTTTCTGAGTCCCTTAAAATCTGCCTTCATGAAATCCAACCCCTCACAGGTCTTCTTCCTCTAGTTATCCAAAATTCTAAAATAGCATGGTCTCTACCTCCTAGGGTCCCAGCCACTCTTACCTCCTCTACCATTTCCTCCCTGTTTATAAGGATAAGATCTAAGGTAGCAGATCCCCTTGTTTTCTCCCCTACCTTTTTGGAAGGTAAAGTTGTCAGCAAGAGTAAGAATTTCCTTGACCTGTTAGTTTTGCCCGAGAGAGATTCCCAACAAATGTCTGGATAGTTAAAATCTCCCATGACCACTATGTCATATTTTTTGGAAAACTTGGCCATTTGATGCATAAAGAGTTCATCCATATCTTCAGTTTGCACAGGCAGCCTGTAGTAAATGCCTACAATGGTGTCCTTTCCGTCGTTCTCTCCTTGTATTCTTACCCAAACAGTTTCCACAGAACTTCCAGTTTCTGAATCTTCAATCTCCAGAATGTCCACTGGACATTGTCAGTGATGGTTTGGGGAGCCATGTCATCTGCTAGTGTAGGTCCACTGTGTTTTATCAAGACCAAAGTCAGCCGTCTATTAGGAAATTTTGGAGCACTTCATGTTTCCCTCTGCCGACAAGCTTTTTGGAGATGGAAATGTCATTCTCCAGCATAACTTGGCCCCTGTCCACACTGCCAAAAGTACCAATACCTGGTTTACAAACAACGGTATCACTGTGCTTGATTGGCAGCAAACTCGCCTGACCTTAACCCCATAGAGAATCTATGGAGTATTGTCAAGAGGAAGATAAGAGACACCAGACCCAAGAATGCTGACGAGCTGAAGGCTGCTATCAAAGCAACCTGGGCTTCCATAACCTCTCAGCAGTGCCACAGGCTGATCGCCTCCATGTCAAGCTGCACTGATGCAGTAACTGATGCCAAAGGAGCCCTAACCAAGTATTGAGTGCATTTACTGAACATACATTTCAGTAGGACAACATTTTGGATTTTAAAATCATTTTTCAAGCTGGTGTTATAAAGTATTCTAATCTACTGAGATAATGACTTTTGGGTTTTCATTGGCTGTAAGCCATAATCATCAACATTAACAGAAATAAACTTGTGAAATAGATCACTCTGTGTGTGATGACTCTATATAATATATGAGTTTCACTTTTTATGTGTGTGTTTGACACCTCTAAAGGTCCTGAAATACATATAACTGGATATTCTTTACTTTACCTTTATCCCACAATTTTAAGGCTGAATGAGGGATTAAAACATAAGTCAAAACAATTCTGTTTTCTTCAGATTTCTCTGTCTGGGGACTAAGCTGGAAGAGAAGCTGCAGGAATTAGCCAACACTTCGACAGATATGTATGGGAGAGATGTGAAAGGGAACGTCTAGTGTGAATAGGAACATATGGGATGCTTCGACAGTTAAGATTAGAAAAATTTGGTAGCACATGGAGAAAACAAAATATGAAAGAGTTTTATCCAGATTTTTACAAGTATTACCAGGTCCCCTACTCAAACACTAATGTTTATTTTCAGCTATATTTTAAGGTTATAGGGGTTTTCCGGTGAAAACAAGTTATCAACTATCGACAGGATACCTGATAACTTATAGACCGATGGGGGTCCGATTGCTGGGACATGCTCGACCACTGCAAACATGGTGATTGAGAAGGGTTTGTCCGAGTAGTGGACAGTCGCTTTAACAATAACTATAACTGATCAGACTGTTGCCAGGATTGTAACAGTAGGATGGAGCCGCGCTGTATAGGGTGCAGAGGTAATTATTGCACCATGCCAAGGTACAGAAAGGGGTCCAAAAGCCTCTCTGTCATATTGAGGCAAACCTCTTAATGCTCCATTCAATGTGTAACGGACTTTTGCAGGTATTTATTTATTTATTTTATTCACTTATATAGCGCCATTAATTCCACAGCTTTAGGCTGTGTGCACACGTTGCAGATTTTGATGCGGATCCACAGCGTTTTTGGACTCGCGTAATTGCATCAAATCCACAGTGTAATGCACAGGCAATGTTAGTTAATGGTAAATGAAGAACTGCTGTGCACATGCTGCAGAAAAATCAGCGCAGATTTGCAGTGTTTTCTTCGCAGCATGTCAATTCTTTTTGCAGATTCGTAGCAGCGTTTTCTTCTCTCTCCATTAGTTGTGATATGAAAGGGGGGCTTGGCCTAGCTATAGAAATGAGCAGTCAGACAGCGCCCTACACACAGCAGTGATAAGGTGATAACTCCTGTGTCTGATTGTAGAGCTGCCGACACAGGATTGAGGCTGTTATCTGGGCATGGGTCTTTTATGGTCTGCCTCTACCAGCTTTCCACATTTAGAGGCTGAAATGTTTGCCCCTTCTTCTTGGCACATTCGCTCTCGCTCAGTGAGATTGGATGGAGGCGTCCGATCAGAAATTTTCAAGTCTTGTCACAGATTCTCAATGGGATTTAGGTCTGCACTGTGACTGGGCCGTTCACACACATGAATATGCTTTGATCTAAACCATTTCAGAGCTTGGACTCTATTTTCTATAACCTAACCCTGCTTTCCTTTTCTCCACAACTTTATCCCTGACCTGTCTGGTGTGTTCCTTGGTTTCGATGATGCTGTTTGATCCCTAAGTTCTCAAACAGACCTCTGAGGCCTTCACAGAACAGCTGTAGTTGTACTGAGAATAAATTACTCACACGTGAACTAACTATGTGACTTCTGCAGGCAATTCAATTGGTCACTCATTATTTTATTTAGAGGTATCAGACTACAAGGGGCTGAATACAAATGCAAGTCACAATTTTCTGATTTACATTTATAAAATAATTAGAAAACCATGTACCATTTCTTTTGCACTTCACTAATGCTTGCTACTTTATGTTGGTATATCACATAAAATGCCAATAAAATACATTTAAGCTTGTGCGTGCAACGTGAAAAACAGTTGAAAAGTTCACAGGGTGTGAATACTTTTGCAAGGCACTGTACATTAGTATTAGGTATATACCGTATTTATAATAGGAAAAAAGCAAATTTTTTATTTTTTTTTAAAGTGGACAACTCTCTTTAATTAACAGGGTGACGGAGACTTTATGGCCACGAACTAATGGTTTATATGGTATATGACTTTAGAGTCTTTATAATTGAGGACTCCCCCCAAATTCAAAGGGGTTGTCAAATTAGGGCAAGTACTTTTACATTAACCTTTTGGGAAATTTTGCCCTCACCCATCTATGTATTTTATGGTGGGCAATTCACCAGAATGGCCAGAATGTAATACTGTTCATCACCTACATGTGAGATTAATGGAAAGTGCTAACTTAAAAAGGGGATGTCTTATAGTGACAAGTCAACCATCTTAAAGGGCACCTGCCGGGAAATCCTGTTAAGTATCTTGAGTCCTACTCTTCCATAGAATAGTTATTCTGATGAACAGTGATATGTCCCTTTAAGGCTTAGAATGTTCCTGTTCTGCTTCTAGGCAGGAGAATATTAAGAAGCGTCGGTCGGAATGACGTGAACCTTCCTTATTCATCGCCTCGCAGTGGAAGCCCTTGTGCTATGAATTCAATCAATTAATGACCTAAAAGACAGAAAACAGCCTCCGCATCATGCGTTTATAAATGAAGTAAAACACTTTATACTATTTATTCCTCGCCGTGACTGGAAGCGACTGCCAAGCAGAGCTCTTATATAAATGCATGGAACTAACTTCATGTCAAGAACCCAGTTATATATCAATGATCTGAAGGAATATTTCATATCTGCTCGGCAGCAGTTAAAAAAAAAGAAAGTGTAAAAATATTCTGCAAAAAATGCTCTATAAAATTGCAGTAAATGATAGACTATAAGGCTCACATTCCTATAGATTTTTTTGTGAAAAGGATGTACACACAATAGACACATTAACTACTTTTATGGAACTAAATCAGGTCCCAATTTGCATCCATGATCTAATTTTACAGTGCAACATAAATAAAGACGGTATTCTTCATTCTCTGGGAGTTTAGTAACATTCATGTATTTCCAGAAAACAGATGAATGACTACAGCCAACAAAAGACAAACAGAACTCATCTTATCTCCTGTGTTCCGATCCAAAGCAAAGAGGGTAAGACAGAAATGAGGCACCTGCTGAGTGTCTGCATCACAAGGACTTTAAGAGAAATGTTATATGTGATTGCCCTTTAAATTGGGCTAATTATGGAAAATGTTGGGGCCATCCAGTGGTGACTTACACCAAACCTCCTCGTATCGTTATCCAATACTTCCTTCAGGACTGAGAAATCCTAAATTGATCTGAGTTATAACTTACAAGATAGATAGATAATAGATAGATGATAGATAATAGATGATAGATAGATAGATGATAGATAATAGATAGATGATAAAAAGATAGATGGATAAATAGATAAGAGATAGATAGATAGATAGATAGATAGATAGATAGATAGATAGATAGATAGATAGATAGATAGATAGATATCAAAAAATGGAAATTGGAACAGCACACTTTAGCAGGTCCAATGTGGGTGCAGAGCCTACCATGCAAAAACATCCAACTTTTGCAAAATTATATGAAAACAGAAAAAGTAGGTAGCACTCCAATAATTACCAATACAAGAGGACTTTATTTTGCTCATGTGGTGTGACGACGTTTCGGCTCAAATAAGCCTTTCTGACTGCTTGAGAAAGGCTTATTTGAGCCGAAACGTCGTCAAAACACATGGGCAAAATAAAGTCCACTTGAATTGGTAATTATTGCAGTGCTGCCTACTTTTTCTGTTTTTAGATAGACAGATACATGGAGAGATATGTGACAGATAGATAGATAGATAGATAGATAGATAGATAGATAGATAGATAGATAGATAGATAGATAGATAGATAGAGAGATAGTGTTTCATGTCTCCTATACATCAGCTGGTTACATATCTTGTTTTGCAAACACATTTACCTAACAGTTTAATATCCTCTAAGAACAAATCCACGACTTCCGCAGTCTTATCCTATGAACATTATATTAGTTTATCAATTATTTATGTTTTCTCCATTTACTCTAATGATCTTCAATAGAAGTGCCGCATATAGGGAAAGACAGTGACTTGCACCTTGTAACTCTGCAGCATCTCTAGAACTTGTCATCCAGCTCTGCCAAGAAGCCAAGACCTTTACACTGAAAGAATTCACATAGCAGATAATTGCCTATGAGACTAGAAGATTACAGACTAGGATTAAGAATTGTAAAAGAAAACAACCTTCACTGGAAGATAGATTGGATTTTGCATCTCTAGAAGAAGAGAACAATAACAATCAAATACAGATACTGTAGGTGTAAAGAAAAATGTGACCTCCAGGGAAGCAAGGGGGGAAGATGCAGCAGTCCCATGCTATAGTAATCCAGGATCACCAGTCTATGGAAAATAATAATTCAACACTCAACACATCTGAAGTATAGGAAATGATTGGTATCAATTAGAAGAATTGGAGATCAGTAACTACTTAAGGCGGTATCTCATCATCCTGACATAAAAGGTCCACACAGGGTATGAGAACCATGGGGACATGTCTACCTGCAGTATAGAATGTATGTGGGATATCCATGGTGGTGCAATGTCATTATAAGGACTAAAATACAATAAAAAAGTAAAAAAGATAAAGAAGTAAATATGTAAAATAAATAAGCAAATAAATAAATACAATGAGTAAAATAAAGAAATGTGCACAGGTCGCAGCATTGATACAAAATTCATAAATATTTGGATAGGTAATAAAGTCCCCTCCATCAGAAAGTATACAGGTGCAGGCAATGATTAACATGAGACCTTTTTGTTATCAAGCCATCTCAAGTCAATGAAAAAAAGACAGAATACGGTGATATTATATGACTTTCGGCCATATACAGAAATAATGTCAATGACTGGGTTTTATTCTATAGCCTCTAAATATGTAACCCACACTCCTCCACCCATCACTCCTTTTCCTAAGAGCCTTGAAATACCTCCAGACCAGCAATACAAGAATTTCCCCAAATTATTTTACTGATTGATCGCATGTAATGGTATTTGCATAACCAAATCATTGCAAAAAGAGATGATCCATTAAAGGGTTAAATAGCAGAGTAAGAAAGTGAAGCATTGATTAGGGGGGAGTGTAATATATTGAGGACATATCGGTGGTGGTGGTAGGGGGGCTCATTAGGGTTCTTACCATTAGATCTCCGGACAATATTCTCCAAAAAGGTATTTTGTGGAGCAACCAGTCCTCTCCGACCCCCTGCCATGGTCATAGCAGCTGTAGTCCAAAGCTATAGGGGGCTTCAGGGTAAAGGAGGGATGGGAAGAGCCGAGGCTCCTGGTCTTTCATGGAGAGAGGTCCTCATGGTCCTGAGTGGGTTTCAGCAGCTATTGCACCAAAAGAAGGGATGGATGATGGAGCAGTATTCCCAGCCATCCTCACCAGCACCTCTCATCCACTTCGATCACTCCCCCACTCAGCCTCTGCAAACCTCCCACCTAGTCTTCTGCACCCCCTGTTTTTCCCCTCTGAGCCCCCTTCTTTGCTCTCCAAGGTCCTGAAATGAGCAGCTCCTGCGCTGCACTGGCTGACAGGAGTCCCCTCTGCTTGTGTCTAGCAACTGGATTATGTAACCTCTTCATTGCCTGTCCAAATCCATACTGCTCTACCTCATAGAAGGAACCTCTGATTAACCCATGAATGCATCCCTATGTCTTCAGCAGTCCAGGTTAGTCAAGGTGCCCTGCTAGCTGACACACAATGATGGGGATTGTAGTTCTCTCCATAATATTAAGGTCAATAGTTTGCTTGTAATGTGCAGAAGGAATATTAACTATACCTACACTTAGCTACTGCAAGTCAACCAGTAACTAGGGTGGGAAGAATATATTAAGCTCGGCTATATAATACTAGGCAAATGATGGGGCTTGTAGTTCTACAGATGAAGACATCTCTATGGTCAAGATCATTTTAATATCATATAGTTGGTAAACATAACCTTTTTGCTTGTTATGCCATACAGTCCTCTTCTGGAGAGACAATCCCATATTTTGTCCCTAATTAAATAACACTGCATGCCTCCCTCTTCATCCATCCAAAAAGTTGGGGGTTATGTTCATGGCTTTCTTTATATCTAAAAATCAATCAGATCATTACATTTTATTTTTACATTTTTAAATGTAATAATACAGCTGATGTGTAATAAGTATACCCACCCTAGTGGGGTTTCGCAGTCCCGTCGCACTTTATTAATGGGGTCTTTTAACGGTGACACGTCATCTGATGCAGAACTAGAACTTCGGTAGAGGAGGTTCTGCAGTAGCTGGTTGAAGACCCCCTGACCTATCTCTCAATATCATAAAGACTGTATCTATGGTGATGTACATGTCTGCATTATATATTCTACTCCACGGTGCGTCCTCCCCGAAGGCTCAGCCTATAGGTGATGCCATATTCAGTCTCATCACTTTCCATTACCTGCAGTTTGGATAATGTCAAGTAATGAGTTAAAAGACAAGCAGCCACCTACTCACTCACCGGGGAAGCCATCCTCATTGCTAAGGCAGCCCTCTCGCAGAGCCCACCTACTCACTACAGGATTCCCCTTCTGCTGCAAACTTTAAGACATGCAGTCATCATAGGAATCAGCTTCCACCTTGTGCTCCTGATGAGAGAACGCCTCTAAATATGTCTGTACATCCTCACCGACCCCCCACAATATCAAGCATGTAGGGCTTCATCAGCTCCTCCTGGTGCATTGTAGGATTATGTTGCTTTCTTTGGTTAGTTTGTATCAAGGGAGAAGTTACTGTAAGGTCCAACCTGCGATCTGTCCATATGCATCACATCGGGATAGAAAGAGCTGCCATCAGACGTCCCCAAAAAATATAAGGCTCATTACCAACCCCAATGGATTTTGGTTTTATACTTTCTTAGACCCACTGGTGACCCTTGTGCAAGAGCAGAATATGGGCCCTCTGCAGTCCAACAATTCTGCTATGACCGAAGCTCCTTGCTAATTTGGATGTAGAAATGGACCCCCTTACTTCTTGGGTGCCATAAGTCCGCCCCTGTTTAGACCACCTTGCCTGTAGAATATGTATGCCCCTGAAACTATCAATGCAGCTGCAATAGGGATCATGGAAGAAGGGGGCTCAAATTTTCTTGCCTGGGGAATGGGAGTTAGAAAAAGGCTCCCTCTCCAAAAACATCTGCAAATAGGGGAAGTAAGAAAGAAAGCAGCCCCATAAGATGACTCGGTGGGGGGTACAAGAACCAGACCAAGGGTGGACATATCATTGGTGCAACAAGAAGTTAGGGGGTCACAGCCACCTCCAAAGCAGGGGGAATTGTGCATTATGATGAGCTATTGGGCTGCAGAGGGCCCTTATTCTGTTCCTGTACAGGGGCCAAAGAGGTCAGGAAGCCACATCCATCTCCTATGAGGAGTTTTTGGACTGCAAAGGGCCCTTATTCTGTTCTGGCACAGGGGCCCTTTTCTGTCTGTGTCCTCCATTGCACCAGACTGACCTATTTTAAGGGTGATCGGTTGGGCCCTATTTTGCTCGGGCTATGGGGCCCACATTCCTTTGTGTTCTCCTACAGACTGCTAAGTCCAGAAAGCACTTTCCCCTTCCTCTTGTCAGACTCACGCACGGTGAGGGACAGACCTTCGATTAGATGGTAAGCTCCGGTGGATAGAATCGCCATTGTATCCTTGCTGCATGGCCCATGGTTGATCCTACGTACCTATTCCATCTTTCTTGTACAGATTCCAAATTGTTACTAATTGGCAATGTATTGTTTAGGGTTCTTTTTTTTTTTTTACAATTTTACCATCTGGAAAATGACATAACCAAGAATGAACAAGGGGCTCAGCCAATTCTTTGGTTTGGGAGAGACGCGGAAGCAGCTGTCAGGATTGTGTTGCTTCAGTACCTTGGAGAACACCTAAAAAGCCATCTTACCAAGGGACATCCTAAGGCAGCTGCTCGGATTTCCCCTAATCTTTCAGCATAGCGCCCGCTGCTGGAAATGTCTCTTTTTCTCCTATTTCGTGCTGTGAGGCTAAAACTATCCAAGCCCCACGACAAAGAGCCGAGTGTAGGTTATACCACAACCCCATCTACTGGTACAGGACATGAACTGAGGACATTCAGCTTTTTTACTGTGTAAATCAATGGTAAAAGTATTTTGAATTAAAGGGATTTTTCCCTTTAACAAAAATGGTCCAAAAACACTTTTATATTTGTAAAATAACAAAGAGAGCAGATACTCACCCTCCCCAGGTCCAGCGCTGACTTTCTTCCACTCTGTATTTTGGCTTCAGTGGTGACATCACCATTATAGCTCATATCAACACTGCAGCCAATCACTCAGTTAAGTGGCTCTGCACATGTAGACAGCACAAGCTGCTGAGCTCAGTGATTGGCTGCAGCGATGTTCACTCTAGTTGTGATGTCACTTCTCCAAAACAAAGACCGGAGAATAGTTGTTGTACCTGGGAACAGAGAGTGCCGGATCTGTTTGTTAGCTTACATGTATAAAAGCTCTTGGGGACTACTGTAGTTAAAGTGGAAAAAACCCTTTTAAATTATTAAAGTAATCCTTAAACAGGAACTAAATCTGTCAGAAGGTTTTTGTTAAATGCAGCATAATGTAAGGATGAGAGCCTGATTACAGTGATGTGTCACTTACTCGGCTGTTTTCATGTTTTATCAGAAGATTATCACTACAGGACTAGGTGTCTGGTGCTTCCTAGTCCTAGTCCAACCACACTCCTAATACTCATTAGCAGCTTTCTGCCTATATACAGAGAAAGCGGCCAATCAGTGGTGTGGGCGGGGTTATACACAGCTCAGCATTCGGAGCTCTGCTGGAATTGCAGAAGAGAAAACTGTGATTCTATAGCAAATGCTGCACCCAGTAAACTAAGTGACACATAGCTGGAATCAGGGCCTCTGCTCCTACGTCATACTGTTCTCAGATTACATAGCAAAACCTGCAGATTCCCTTTAAGAATAACAAATAGTGAATGGGTGTATACAAAACTGAAAGATGGGTGGTGAGAGTTTCCTTTCCCAGGACTCTTATTATTGTCCAAATTTAAAGAGGTCATATCCAATAGGCACTTCATGTACTGTTTATGGTGTCATCAAAATGGCCTATATTTTCCATTAGAATTAATGGACAAACGTGCAAACTCTATGCAGCTGTTTCCCATGGTTGGTTCAAACCAAGGATTCCAGCGCTGCAAGGCAATAATCATAACCACTGAGCCACTTCTGAATATTAGGGTATGTGCAAAGACAGTGTAAACCCCGAGAAGACTGGGGACAGCATATAAGGCAGCCCCTAAAGTGATTGCTCTCACTTAACACTCATCACATGGCACATTCACAAGGATCACAAAGATGGACACAATTGGTGAACTCCAAGAGTTATGGACCATCCTGATTGAGCACACCTTGTCCTGGTGGGATGGCTTTTATGCTCTTTTGACCAAAATAGTGTCAACTATGTCCCCTCTGTTAACATGTACAATAGTATTTATTTACCTACTGCGGGGTATTTGCCCACTTGTCTTTATCCCTGGTTTTGTCTGTTAAGTGGTCACAGTCCAACGTGTATTCCGGCTCATTTCTTTATCTTTACTTTTCTTTTTTCTTGCTTCGTGGTATTCTTTTCAGTTTTTGGTGTCAAATTCTTCAAAATGGAACACACAGTTCTTGAATGTTCTTTAACCTATTTTGTTTGTGAATTAAAGCAAAATGGCACAAAGTATTGTGTATAAATTTCTGACGTACAGTACAGACCAAAAGTTTGGACACACCTTCTCATTCAAAGATTTTTCTGTATTTTCATGACTGAAAATTATAGAATCACACTGAAGGCATCAAAACTATGAATTAACACATGTGGAATTATACATTACACTTTACAAAAAAGTGTGAAACAACTGAAAATATGTCTTATATTCTAGGTTCTTCAAAGTAGCCACCTTTTGCTTTGATTACTGCTTTGCACGCAGAAAAGGTGAACAGATGGACTCTACATGCCTGGTTCCCACCGTGAAGCATGGAGGAGGTGGTGTGATGGTGTGGGCGTGCTTTACTGGTGACACTGTTGGGGATTTATTCAAAATTGAAGCGGTGAGCGGTCCAGTTCAACCCAAACCATCTCGATTGGGTTCAGGTCTTGTGACTGTGGAGGCCAGGTCATCTGGCGTAGCACCCCAACACTCTCCTTCTTGGTCAAATAGCCCTTACACAGCGTGGAGGTGTGTTTGGGGTCATTGTCCTGTTGAAAAATAAATGATAGTCCAACTAAACGCAAACCGGATGGAATAGCATGTCACTGCAAGATGCTGTGGTAGCCATGCTGGTTCAGTATGCCTTCAATTTTGAATAAATCCCCAACAGTGTCACCAGCAAAGCACCCCCACACCATCACACCACCTCCTCCATGCTTCACGGTGGGAACTAGGCATGTAGAGTCCATCCGTTCACCTTTTCTGCGTGCAAAGTAGTAATCAAAGCAAAAGGTGGCTACTGTGAAGAACCTAGAATATAAGACATATTTTCAGTTGTTTCACACTTTTTTGTAAAGTGTAATGTATAATTCCACATGTGTTAATTCATAGTTTTGATGCCTTCAGTGTGATTCTACAATTTTCATAGCCGTGAAAATACAGAAAAATCTTTGAATGAGAAGGTGTGTCCAAACTTTTGGTCTGTACTGTACATCAAATTCATTCTAAGGGGGACTAGAGGAGATTTGTGCATATAATCAATCAGGCAAAACATCTGCAAAGCCTATGTGCAATAAAAGGTAAACTCATTAAAAAAAAGTGATGAATATTGTGCAGACTAAAACAGGCGCAAAACTAGAGAAATAAAAGACGCAAACACAATGATGAACAGGTTTCTATATTTGCTCATCGTGTAGAGGTCATACCTTATGTGAATGCTGGCACGCTAGTACACGAAGGGAGCAGCTTGGTCTAGCTATGAGGGCTCATTCAACATTTTCCTCCTTAATTCGAATTCCACGGGTGCGAGAAAAAAATCAGATGCCACAGTATAGTATCCGCTTTCTATGGATACATTGCAGTTCTATAAAATAGGAAACTGTAAATGATCTTGTAATTGATTTAAAGCTGCTGCTGTAAAAAAACAAAAAACAGATTGTATACAGATGAACGATTTATTATACGGTTGTGTGAACCTACTCTAACCTAGCACAGCCCTAAATGTGATCAGTCACTGGAACTGGGCTGCACTATGGTAAAAAAAAATTCCCAATGGGGGCGGATGTGCAGTAGACGGCCACAGCCATTATTCTGTAGATGGAGCTGTGCAGCGCCGTAACTGAGCAGTTATGGCCGCCGCCAACACCAATAATACCTAATCAGTACGGGGGGAGCGGGTGTTGCTCCCCCACCGATCAGTGATGATCTATCCTAAGGAAAGGCTATCAATGTTAAAGTCCCAAGCAACCTCTTTAAATGCATGTATTTCGATCTACAAAATAATCTTTGCAGTTGGGTTTTATTACAATTTTTTACACTTTTTGGCTTTGACATGCTCTTTGTTTCCAGTGAGCTTGGTCTGACCAGGAAGTTTGTAATTCTTTTATTGTCTTTTTTTCTGAACTCATCTGTGCTGGTTTATGACCGCAAACCACATCAAAGTAGAGGTGAACTTTGATGTGGTCATAAATTAGCTTAAACAAGGTCAGAAAAACACAAATGAGTTAGAAACTTCTGTTCAGAACGATCTCATTGATGGATTCTCAGTTAACTCATTCTAGCATTAGGCCTACAATATGCAGGAAAACAAAATAGCCTCTAAAAAAAAACAAAGGGTGCAACATTTTTGAAAAGTAACCGTTGTTTTAATTTTTATTTCATTAACATAAGTAATTTTGTAATAGATCAGAAAAATTTGCTTCTTTCTCCTCCTTGACTGATGTTTCACTCGCAATTCAATAGTGAAATCTGTACTCAGTGAAGACAGATTTTTTCACAACAGAGATAGGTGACAGTTGGTACTTATAAAATTCTATGGAGGGAGGAGCTGGAGTCAAAAAGTTGCAAGTTCTCATAAAACAAGCTTCAGTTTCCCATAGAACTTCTATCACCGTAATGGGAAAATCTGTTTTCACTCAATACAGATTTTACCTGTTGAGAATTTTGAAAATGAATGATCAGTCCAGTGGGAGAAAGAGGCAGATTTCTCTGTTAAGATATATTACAAAATTTCTTATCACATGTAGTATTAAAATTTTTAAAAAAATAATGGTAACTCTTTAAAGCGATTGTCCACTACTGTGACAACCCCTTCTAAATCCCTAAGCTTCCCCTCAGGAAATAATAACACCTGCACTCACCTCCGGTGTCAGCACTGTCTCTCCCAGAGCTCACATGACATTATGTCATGCAATCCCTGAGGCCAATCAGTGCTCACTTCACTCTCTCCTCCTACAGACATAACTGACATCCAAAGGAAGTCAGTTCTGTGGCTGCTCTCTCATTTCCTCTGGATGTCTTTGTCTGTAGGATAGAGTGAAGCCAGCGCTGATTTTAGCAGCAAAAATTACGTGACATTGACAGCCTGCGCCGACACTGCTGGAACAGCATTGACACCACTGGAACAGCATTAGGGGTGAGTATATGTGTTATTATTTTACTGGGGGAAACAGCGATTGAAAAGGGGTTTGTTTGAGTAGTGAACAGCCACTTTAATGAAATCAAATTGCAAAAATTTATTTTAGACCAAAATCCAAGCTTTTAAGTAAAAAAAACATGCCCCTGAACATTTTTGTCCCTATTCTCCCTCCCGTTTTCTGGAATCCAATACTTTTTTTTTCTAGCGTCGCTATGTGATGCCTTGTTTTTTTCCCATGTCGGATTTTATTACTTTATGGCATGATTTTGTGGTGCATATCGCACTACACTTAATTTTTATTATTTTTTTTTAGTAGAAAGCAAAAAAATAAAAATCAATCTCACCATTTGCTTACCTTAAGAACCACGTTACCTATATTTTATGGAGCATTGCTGTTGGAATAAACTCAAACTTATGACTTAACAAAGACATTTTATTCTAGATCGTTTAATTCATTAAAAAAATTTTATATCAATTGATCAATCGATTTATTATTATGTATTAAAATGCCTATGTATCCCATAAATTAATAATATATCCACATATCAGTTTGGGCAAAGAGCTGTACCCATACAGCCATCAGCCATGGTGATTGTAATGCCAAGTCTGACATTTTGGAAGAACCCTCCCCATCTCGATAGGTTGATGCTGCAAACCCTATTAATTGCAGAATCCAATGCATCAGACTCCAATGCCGGCTGTTTTACGCTAGCCCTTGAAAGAGCAGCTGGAAGAGATGCGCCCCACCATATTGCACCCCTGTATCAATAAGCAGAGGGTGGGATTGGGATAATGCTCCCAATTATCAATGCTTCAGCTGCCAATAAGAAGTCCTAGTAAATTGAGTGAGTGTCACGTCTGTCGCACTGATGAAATCTACAAGTCAAGCGTGTTACAGACATTTTAGTTTCTGCTGTTTCCGTGTTGCACAATATTCCCATCAGGCTACTTAGGTAATTTAGTTAATGTTCTGCTGCCTCTTGATGAAGTTTATAATTTTTTGGTGAGGTTAATTATTTGCTCAATCTCATTACAACTTAATTTGAGTTAAATAACTGATGTAAAAGACCTTAAGAGGAATCAGTCAATTATTTGCAGTTCAGTTTCCGATAAGTTCAAAATAATACTGTACATTTAGGACAATGCAATCATCTGTGTATCGTACCCTCTTACCACCCATGAGGAAGTTTGTTGTTTTTTTGGAAATGTATGTATTGTTTTTTCCCCTGCACAATATGTGCAATTCCTAGTTGAGAGTGATGTTGTAATGTATTTACCTTGTCGCGCTCTTGCGCTGTCACATCCCATCACCGCTGCGGTTGAATCCATGATGGTCAGCGCTGAGAGCTCGCTCAGAATCCCTCAAGTACATATTTGTGTAAGTTACTAGTTTAGGCTCCCTGGTTCTGCTCCATGATTGATAGCTGTGCTGCTGCTTGGTTCTAACTTTAACCACCCCTTCCCCCCCCCAAGTCAGATTTCACCTTCATGATCGGCCAAATTTTGTAATTCTGACCACTGTCACTTTATGAAGTTATAGCTCCGGAACTCTTCAACGAATCCCATTGATTCCGAGTTTGTTTTTTTCGTGACACATTGTACTTCATCTTAGTGGTAAGAATTGTTCGATATGATGAGCGTTTATTTGTGAAAGACGTTGAAAACTTTTGCAATTTTCAAACTTTTAATTATATCATTAAACCTGAAAGTTATGTCACACAAAATACATAATAACATTTCCTACATGTCTACTTTATATCATCACATATTTTTTAAACATAATTTTTTTTTGTTAGAAAGTTTGAAGGGTTAAAAGCTGATCAGTGATTTATCATTTTTCCAACAAAATTTACAAAACCATTTTATTAGGGACCACATCACATTTGAAGTGGCTTTGAGGGGTCTATAGGACAGAAAATACCCAAAAGAAGTTTATTAACCCTTCAGGTGATTGACAGGTATTATTGCAATGTCAAAGGAAAAAAAATGAACTTTTTTTTCTCAAAAATTTTACTTTAGCCCCAAATTTTTATTTCCAAAATGGTAACAGGAGAAAATGGACAGCAAAATTTGTTCAGAAATTTTTCCTGAGTACGCCAATACCCCATATGTGGGGAAAAACTACTGTGTGGACTCATGGCAGGGCTCGGAAGGGAAGGAGCGCCGTTTGAATTTTTGAATGCAAAAATGGCTGAAATCGTGAGCAGACATGTTGCGTTTGAAGAGCACCTGATGTGCTTAAACAGTGGAAACCCTTCAAGGAATGTATCTAGATGTGTGGTAAGAACATTGAACCCCCAAGTACTTCACAGAACTTTATAATGTAGAACAGTGAAACAATAAAGTCAAATTTTTCCCACAAAAAAAATTTTTTAGCTGCAAATTTTGCATTTTTACAAGTGTGAGAGGAAAAAAAGTACGGTACAATTTGTTGTGCAATTTCTCCTGAGTACGCCGATACTCCATATTGTGGGGGAAAACTACTGTTTGGTCGCACGGGATGGTTCAAAAGGCAAGGAGCGCCGTTTGACTTTTTGAACACCAAATTTGCTGGAATCATTAGCGGATGCCATGTCGGGTTTGGAGAGCCCCTGATGTGCCTAAACAGTGGAAATCCCCCACAAATGACACCATTTTGGAAACTAGACCCCTCAAAGAATGTATATAAATGTGTGGTGAGCACCTTGATCTCCCAGGTGCTTCACAGAAGTTTATAACGTTAGACTGTGAAAATGAAAAAATTGATTTTTCACACAAAAATGTTGGTTTTGCCCTAAATGTTTCATTTTCAAAAAGGTAACAGGAGCAAAATGGACCAGAAAATTAGTTGTGCAATTTCTCCTGAATACACTGATACCCCGCATGTGGTCTAAAACTATTTTTGAGGCACAGTGCAAAGCTCAGAAGGGAAGAAGTGCCATATTGGAGTTCAGGTTTGAGGATGCTATGTCACATTGGCAGAGTCCCTGTGGTGCCAGAACAGCAGAAACCCCCCATAATTAACATATTACAAACTACAACTCTCAATGACTTCATCTAGGGGTGCAATGAGCATGTTGACACGACATGTGACTCACAGAATTTTATACCATTGGACGAAGAAAGAAAAAATACATCTCTACCGCTAAAATGTTGTTTTAGCCCCAATTTTTTTATTTTTACAAGGGCTAATAGGAAAAAATGGACATCTCAGCTTCTGAGTACGCTAATACCCTACATGTAATCGGAAACTACTTTTGAACCACGGTGCAAACCTCACAAGGGAAGGAGCACCATAATTTAGTGCAGATTTTACTGTTATGGTTTGAGGGTGCCATGAGCCACTGGGAGAGCCCCTGAGGTGACAGAACAGCAGAACCCCCCAAAAGTGACTCCATTTTACAAACTATACCACTCAATGAATTCATTTAGGGGTGCAGTGATCATATTGACACCACAAGTGTGTCACAGAATGTTATACCATTGGGCAGTGAAGAGAAAATAATTACATTTTTACAAAAAAAAATTTTCTTTTAGCCCCCAGATTTTACATTTTCACAAGATGAAATGGGTAAAAATGGTACCAAAATTTGTCACACAATTTCTGCTAAATGTAGAAATACCCCATATGTGGCTGTACAGTACATCTTAGCCATACGGTGAGCCTTGGGAGGTATGGGATGCTGTTTGACTCCTGGAGCACAAATTTTCCTAGAATAGTTTGCAAAGAGCCCCTGAGTTCAAGAAGAGCAGAATCTCCGCTCTAGTTACCTCAGTTTGGAAATTACACACCTTTGGGAATTTATCTACAGGTGTAGTGATGATTTGACTCCATGGGTGTTTTCCAGAAACAGGCAGCAGTGGATGTTGCTGAGTGAAAATTGCAAATCTGCTATTATCCGGCGCTCTACCTTGAGCACTTACATCAGGGTTTCCACTTAAATCTCCAAGTGACGTGACTCACATGAAACCCCCGAGGGATCTATTCACTATAATGAGGCAGCAGAGTTACTTTGGACTCAGTCTGGTCTGTTCGGCGGTGTCCTTCTTTTCAGAGGTGCCCAAAACTGTGGCCAACGGCACTTTTATGCAATCATAAAAAGACAGACACCACCTGATCACAGGTCAGACGACGTCCAGAGTGCCTCCATCTTGCCTTATTATGGGGAATCTTCCGCCAGGAGTTTTGTCTAAATCACGTATTTCAGAGATTTACATGGTAACCCCAGTGTAAGAGCTCAGCGTAGAGTGCAGGATAAATGTGGGCCGAGCCTTGCTGCGATCTTTGGGAGGCAGAATGAAAAATCAACAGCAGATGAAGAATTGGTTTTATTTATTTTTTTACACCGTTTATTGTGCAGGATAAGTGATTAGACGACTTCATTCTTCGGGTCGGTGTGATTACAGCGATACCAGATTTATATCGAATTTTTATGTTTGGCTGCTGTCACACACTAAAAGATGCTTGCATCACATTTTGAGAGCTATACTTTTTCCATATTTCGGACAAGTCATGTGTAGGCTTGTTTATGGCGGGACGAGTTGATGTTTTTATTTGTCCCATTTTTGGGCACACATTTTTTGATCGTTTTTTATTCCGACTTTTGAGAGGGAGAACGAACAAACCAGCAATTCTGGAATTGTTTTTTTTAAGGGGTTTTATCCCGTTCCACGCGTGGTAAAATTGATAAGGCAGCTTTATTCTTCGGGTCAGTATGATTACAGCGATATCACATATATATCTTTTTTTATGTTTTGGCACTTTTACACAGTAAAAACTATTTTATAGAAAAAATTATTTTTGCATCGCTTTATTCTGAGATCTATAACTTTTTTATTTTTCCGCTGATGGAGCTGTATGGCGACTTATTTTTTGTGGTACAAGATGACGTTTTCAGCGGTACCATGTTTATATATGTCTTTTTTTATCACGTTTTATTCCACTTTGTGTCTGGCAGTATGTTGAAAAAGCATTGTTTTTTCACTTTTTTTTTACACTAGTGGGACAGTTTTATAGGTCCATAAACATTTATGGCTACAATACATTTTTATTTTTAGATTATTTTGTCATTTAAAAAATATATATATTTTTACAATGTTTTTTTTTTACTTAGTTCCTCTATGGGATTTTCACTTTTGCAGTGGTTTAGAACTGTCAGCGCTGCACTGCGCATGATCTAGCAAGCATGCTAGCCCTGGTGACCCAGATATCATGATGACATCGGGTCACCATGGCAGTGATCGGCCCCTCCCAAAGATGACGCGGGGGGGAGCCGATCGGGAGAGGGAGCACCGCTCCTGGCAGCGAGAGCCGGGTGTCCGCTGTGATGTACGCTGAACACCCGGCGGCGATTGTGCTCACACAGCTTATGTGAGTGCAAAATCTCCAGGATGTCTCCATACATCCAAGGCCGGGAAGTCCTTCTGCTGAATCCCCGTCGGGAGTTGTATGTGACTGCTCTGTGTCGGGAAAAAGTGTGCCGTGCACAACGGGCAATTACTTACCTGTTCGTGCTTAGGTACATTTTTTTTTTTTATGAAGTCCTGGATACTTCCTTTAGGTCGAGGTCAGACTTGCGAGAAACTCGCACGAGTCTCATGTGAGTCTCTCGCATCAACACCCGCACTCGGAACAGAGCGTGCGGCTGCATAGAAATACATGCAGCCGCACGCTCCAGTCCAAGTGCCAGCGGCAGTGCTGGGTGTTGATGCGAGAGACTCGCACGAGACTCGTGAGAGTTTCTCGCAAGTCTGACCCCGGCCCTAAGAAAATATACGGCACTCCTGGTGAGTAGATGAGGTGCCCAAGTAGGGTTCCAACCAGCAGTAAAATAAGTGAAGGAACTTAGAACTCAAAATTGCAATGACCGAAATAATATTTATTGGCAATCCATATAGTTGTCAACGTTTCGGTCATAATGGACCTTCATCAGAACGGACTGCCGTGTGTAGTGAATTTGTAATCCGTAAAGTGCAGCGCTGTATGGCAGTGGGAGGGAGTCAGGATTGTCTCGGTATGTTGGAAAGAATGAAGACGTGGAGCCTTTGAGCAGCCGGATCAACCTAAGGCACAGCATAAATAAATCAACAAACAAAAAGTATGCCAATAGAAAGGGATCACCTATAAATACCAAATGCTTATTGAAATATAAGCCAAGAACAATTTCAATTAAAAACACTTAAAATACCCCAGTGGCTATAAGAGACTATCCAGACTAGCCCATAACAGAGCTATAATCTGCCCTATATCCTCACAGATCAGTGTTTTTTCGCCACTTTTCATAAATTTCTTTTTATAGATCAGCGGCTATAGTTTTCATAGATGTATTAAGGTGCATGCGATGTACTAATTACCTTCCATACCTTTTTTAACGAAGAGGGATGATCACAAAACTGCAATTTTTTTATATGTATTTTCTAAGTCATTCACCAAGTGAGATAAAGAGCATGCTAATGTTATAGTACTGGTTGTTATAGTTGTTGAAATACTAATGATTGCACTTCTTTATATCTTTTTTTCCATAGTAAAGTATTTATAAGGGGAGAAGGTTTCTTATCTTTTCACTTTTGTGAACTTTCAAAGTTTATTTTCTCCCATTTTGTTTAGTTTGGTCACACCAGGAGGACCCTCCTGTGAAATGGCTTGATCGCTTCAATAATACACTATAATGCTTCATTATCAGTGTATTATAGCTGAAGGCATAAAATTCAGGCCATGTTCACACGTTCAGTATTTGGTCAGTATTTTGCATCAGTATTTGTAAGCCAAAACCAGTTGTGGGTGATAAATACAGAAGTGGTGAAGTGTTTCTATGATACTTTTCCTTTGCAATCCAATGTCGTCAATGTAAGATATGCGTCGCCAAGAGGTAAAGAGTTTCTCCGGGACTACAAAACCGGATCATCAATATCAGATTGGTCCTTCGTCATTATTTACCAGGCACAATCAGCTGAAGAATCTGATCTCCACTGGTCCGGGTCGGCCACTGCCAATCTTTACTGACAGGCCATTCATTGGGCTCAGTGGCTCGTGTTGCCTACATCGCGAGCCCGATGAGTGGCCGCGGTGGTCACCTGCGCTGTAGACATGACATCACCTGTACATCTGTCAATAAGACCAGGAGAGGTGGGGTGGAGTCATCAATGGACAAGGGGAGGGTGAAAACTATAAATGAAAAACCCATTTTAGGAAGACCGGTCACCAGGTCAAACGGAGCAGTTCTTGCCATCAAATTTATTCCCACTGCTCCCCTAGGTATGCCACTTTTCTTTTGCCATACAATTTTAGGGATATGAGCCTTTTTATTTAGTCCTAATCCCTATGGTCTTTAATAAGAAGAGGGAGCATGGCTCATAGGATCCTCTGGGGCGTCTTTAGGCTGCTATGCAGAATTACCCTGTGAACCATGCCCCTTTAGCAAAGACCATAGAAATTAGCACGCCAAACTTTCCAAAGAAGAGATTAGCATGGTTTATTTCCATGTTTACTTACCGTCTTGATCTCTGTATATGAACCAGCGCTTGTGTATATAGATTAGAAAGCACTTACCCTGCTTCCCCCTCTGGACCCCGTGAACATGTGATCAATGGATGTAGGGAAGGAAGAGGAGCTGCTGGGTCCTAGGGAACCCAGTCAGCTCTGCTATGCAGCTGAAAGTTCTCTGTAGTTGGTTATAATATACCAGCCCCCGCTACAGGGTGAAAACCGCAAAAAAAAAAACTAAGAAAAATGTAGATGTTATAACAACCCCCCCATCATCTCCACTCTACCCCCCTCCCCCAAAAAAAGTTTTTTTAAGACCTTCTGGGGGTAGATACAGTGTATAAAGGGCGGCACGGTGGCTCAGTGGTTAGCACTGCAGCCTTGCAGCGCTGGGGTCCCGTGTTCAAAACCTACCAAGGAGAACATCTGTAAAGAGTTTGTATGTTCTCCCTGTGTTTATGTAGGTTTCCTGCGGGTTCTCCGGTTTCCTCTCACACTCCAAACACATAGTGAAAGTGAACTTAGATTGTGATGGGGACAGTGATGATAATGTCTGTAAAGCGCTGTGGAATTAATGGTGCTATTATATAAATGAGTAAAATAAATAAATAAAAGTAAATAATAAAAAAAAGTAAATTAAAAAAAAATGATACTGCCAATCTAAATCGCCATTTCTAGCCTCAGCCATATCGAAAAAAAAAAATTACTATGGAGAGGGGATAGCAATTTAACAAATGTTTTAGTAGCCCTTTGTGAGCATAAAAAAAATGTAATAGTAATTTAAAAAGTGTGAAAAATAAACATACATTTGATATCCTTCCTTACATTCGCCCTCCCCCCACCTTAAAAAAATGCATAAATAAATAAATTATAGAGCCATTAGAAAGTGCATGTGCAATAATACCTGAAAATGTGCCTGGTCAGGAAAGCGGGAGAATAACCCAGGAATGAACTGATTAAGCAAAGCCTATAATTAGTTCTATAACTTCATAAATGGTCCAGTTTGTCTGTTCAGTGACATCTAGTGGTAACGTTAGAGAATGCAAGAAAAGTGGTTTCCTAGTCCCATCCATTCTTGTGGATCAAACTCAACCACTCAATGTACAAGGCTGTTAAAAATTGATAGTGTGTAAATATTTTTAAATGAATTTAAGGTAAAACATAACAAATTTGAAGAATTGGGAGCACTCACCCAGATCATTCTTGATGTGCAATTTTATTCCATGTGGAAACGTGACATCAAATCATATTAAAGTGCGGAGTGCAGGTAGCAGGGGAGCTATGCTGATCAGAGAGCTTGACAGACTACGGACGTTTTGCGCTTGCTTAGCGCTTCTAAGGGTCCAAGCATGGATCTGGGTGAGTGCTCCAATTCTTTCAATTTCTTATGTTTTACTTTGATGATACCTAATCAAACAATGGTAAGTCCACGTCCGCTAAAGAGGCACCCCAAAAAAATTGATTAAAAATAAAATATTAAAATGCCTAAAAGTTCAGATTACATCCCCAAAAATCCAATTTTTTCAAAACCTGAAATCATTTAACCCAATGTAAAAGGGGGAGAAAAAAAATCACCCCAGAAAATGGAATAAAGAGTGATTGAAAAGTTGTACGTGGCCCAATAAAGACGTCATCTCACCCCCAAAAAATAAACCTTTGGGACACACACACACAAAAAAAGAGAAAACGGTAAAATATAAAAACAAATTGTATAAGTTTGGTATCGCCGTAATTGTACGCACAGAGAATGCCCAAACAAATAAAACCAAAAACACAAGAGTGGAATTTTGCTTTTTACCATTTTATCCCACTTACATTACATCAAAGATGTGATTCAAAAGTACAACCTGTCACACAGTAAACATGCCCTGTCGACGAAAAACAAAGTTATGGACCTTGTAAGATGGGAAGGGAAAAAAGTGCAAAAATGAAAACTGGTGGAAAATGAAGGACACACTTATGGGGAATCTGTGGATGACACATTGTCATGGGGGATAGATGCGTTGGGTTCAGTGGGTGACATTTACCAGCGATCTGTGGATAATACACTTATGAGGACTATTTAGATAACTATGTTATGGAAGGACTGGTGGATGACACAGTCACAGGGAATCTGTAAATGAAACACTGTTATGGGAGATAAGTGGAAGACACACTTATGGGGGACATGTGGGTGAGTTATTAGGGATCTCTGGATGACATGCTGGTATGGGAATATCCATGGATGGCTCAATGCTATGGGGGGAGGGGATTTGTGGACAGCAAACTGCTATTGGGAGAGGGGATCTGTGGGCAGCACAATGCTATGGGGAGAGGGGATCTGTGGAAAATACAATGCTATGGGGAGTGGATCTGTGGAAAGCACAATGCTGTGGGGGAGGGGATCTGTGGACAGCACAATGCTATGGGGAGGGGATCAGTGGACAGCACAATGCTATAGGAAGGGGGGATATGTGGAAAGCACAATGCTATGGGGAGGGGATCAGTGGACAGCACAATGCTATGGGGAGGGGATCTGTGGAAAGCACAGTGCTATGGGGGAGGGGATCTGTGGACAGCACAATGCTATGGGGAGAAGGGATTTGTGAATTGCACAATGCTATGGGGGGGATCTGTGGATAGCACCATTCTTAGTGGCTGAAGCATTCTTATGGGGAGTCTATAGCAGATGTATATTATACTTTTCTGGCTATAGAGTTTCTATGGCTAAGGAGCTGCTATAGGTTGTTTATGGGGGAGGCACTGTTATGGGGGTGTCTGAGGCAATATTACGAAAGCTTCCATGGCTATGGCACGGCTAGAGGGTTTCTATGGCAAACTTATGGGGCTTTTTGTGGCTAAGGCACAGTTATGGGGGTTTCTATAGCTGACGGTGTTACGGGGGTCTACAAGCTGTGGCTTACGCAACGTTACAGGAACCTATAGTGGACGCCTGAATATGGGCCGTCTGGATGACAAGCCGACAATGTTTCTATGGCTGAGTTATGGGATTGTCTGATACTGGAGATTTTTTACAGGGGTATCTATAGCTGAGGCGCCGTTTCAGTAGGTATCTGTTGCCGGGGTCTGAGGTTCTATTATGGTGGGGAATACAGGGAGGGGGGGTGTCTCCATGCCTCTTATTTTGGCATAGGGGAGTCTCTGTGCCTCATTATTACAGTAGGGGGAGTCCCCTTGCTTGTATTATTACGGTTGGGGGTGTCTCCATGCTCCTATCATTGCAGTCGGGGAGGAGGTCTCCGTGCACCGCTAATTACAGTCGGGGAGGTCTCTGTGCCATTATCATTACAGTCGGGGAAGGGGGGTCTCCGTGCCCCTATCATTCCAGTCGGGGAGGTCTCTGTGCCCTATCACTACAGTCGGGGAAAGGGGGGTCTCTGTGCTCCTATCATTACAGTCGGGGAGGTCTCTGTGCCCTATCATTACAGTCGGGGAAGGGGGGTCTCCGAGCCACTATCATTCCAGTCGGGGAGGGGGTCTCCATGCCATAACAGTGTGGGGGAGTCTCCGTGCCCCCTTCATTACAGTGGGGGGTCTCCGTGCCCCCATTACAGTCGGGGAGGGGGTCTCTGTGTCCCTCTCATTACAGTCGGGGAGGGGAGTCTCCATGCCCCTATCATTACAGTAGGTGTCTCGTTGCCCCCCCCATTATTACTCTTGGGGGAGACCTCTCATGCCTCTATCATTGCAATCCAGGAGGTCTCTGTGCCCCCATCATTACAGTTGGGGGGGAGGGGAGTCTCCATGCCCCTATCATTATAGTCCGGGAGGGGGTCTCCATTCCTCTATCATTACAGCCAGGGAGGGAGTCTCCGTGCCCCCATCATTACAGTTCAGGAGGGGGTCTCCTTGTCCCAATTATTACAGTGGTGGTGGTGTCCTTGCCCCCCTCATTACTACAGTGTGCGGCTGGTCTCCGTGCACCCCTCCCCATATTATTACAGTGGTGGTCTCCTTGCCTCCCTCCCATTATGACAGTGGGCGGGTGGTCTCCTTGCCTCCCCCCCATTATTACAGTGTGCGAGTGGTCTCAGTGCACCCCCTCCACATTATTACAGAGGTGGTCTTCTTGCCCCCATTATTACAGTGGGGGTGGTCTCCTTCCCCCCCATTATGACAGTGGGGGTTGTCTCCTTGCCTCCCCCCATTATCACAGTGGGCAGGTGGTCTACATGCCCCCCTTATTACAGTGGGGGTGGTCTACTTGCCCCCCCATTAGTGTGCGGGTGTTTTCTGTGCACCCCCCCCATTATTACAGTGTGCGAGTGGTCTCCTTGCCTCCCCCATTACAGTGGGCGGGTGGTCTTTTGCCTCCCCCCAATTATGACAGTGGGGCTGGTCTCCTTCCCCCCCATCATGACAGTGGGCGGGTGGTTTCCTTGCCTCCCCCATTATTACAGTGGGCGAGTGGTCTCCTTGCCCCCCTCATCCCCCCTCATTATTACAGTGTGCGAGTGGTCTCCTTGCCTCCCCCTATTACAGTGGGCGGGAGGTCTTTTGCCTCCCACCCATTATGACAGTGGGGTTGGTCTCCTTCCCCCCCATTATTACAGTGGGTGGGTGGTCTCTTTGCCCTCCTCATTATTAGTGTGTGAGTGGTCTCCATGCCCCCCCTCCATATTATTACAGTGGTGGTCTTCTTGCCCCCATTATTACAGTGGGGGGGTGGTCTCCTTCCCCCGCCCCATTATTACAGTGGCGGGTGGTCTCTTTGCCTCCCCCCATTATTACAGTGGGGGTGGTCTTCTTCCCCCCCATTATGACAGTGGGTGGTCTCCTTGCCTCCCTCCCCCCATTATTACAGTGGGGGTGGTCTCCTTCCCCCCCTCCCATTATTACAGTGGAGGTCTCCTCCCCCATTATGAGTGGGTGGGTGGTCTCCTTGCCTCCCCCCATTATTACAGTGAGGGTGGTCTCCTTCCCCCCATTATCAGTGTGCGGGTGGTTTCCTCCCCCCCCATTATTACAGTGGGCGGGTGGTCTCCGTGCCCCCCTCCCTATATTATTACAGTGGGGGTGGTCTCCTACCCCCCCATCATTAGTGTGCGGGTGGTCTCCTTCCCCCATTATCAGTGTGCGGGTGGTCTCCGTGCCCCATCACAGTGTGCGGGTGGTCTCCGTGTCCCATTACAGTGGGCAG
>VIAB01000478.1:155312-168247 GCA_009801035.1 Oophaga pumilio
CATCAAATATAACAATTAACTTTTTCATATGGAAACAAACTTAAGAGGATTGTCCGTCAAGCAAAGTACATTTTATTTAATAGATCTTAGCATAAAATATTGGAATAATATGTTATGTAACAGCAGTAAAAAGCACATGATCTAATAATAACAAAAGATAAAAAACCTTGAATAATACAGAAAGTATACTGCCAAAAAGTGCCCCCAAACACTGAATTCACAGTGAAACACAGTGAATTCCTCCACAGTACCCTCCACACAACACTATGATGACCCTACTGTACCTCTCTCCCTCATTCCCCCTGACAAAGAATGTGACCTCACCACAGTATAATTCTCCAACTGTAATCCTCACACAGCCCTCCATACAGTATAATGTTCCCCACATACCGTATATACTCAAGTATAAGCCGACCCTCTAATTTTGCCACAAAAAATTGGGAAAACTTATTGACTCGAGTATAAGCCTAGGGTGGAAAATGCAGCAGCTACTGGTAAATTACAAAAATAAAAATAGATACCAATAAAAGTAAAATTAAATAAGACTTCAGTAGGTTAAATGTTTTTGAATATCCATATTTAATCAGGAGCCCCATATAATGCTCAATACAGTTTATGATGGCCCCATAAGATGCTCCATACAAAATGCACCCCATATAATGCTGCACAAAGGTTTATAATGGCCTCATAAGATGCTCCATAGAATATGCCCCATATGCTGCTCCATAAAGGTTATGGCCCCATAAGATGCTCCATAGATTATGCCCCATATGATTCTCCGTATATTATGTCCCATATGATGCTCCGTATATGATGCTCCATATATTATGCGCCATATGATGCTCCACTGATTTTTAGTGGTCTTATGAATTGGAGCTCATCATTGGTGGACTCTGGACTTTTCGCACAGAAAGGGACCGTGCAATGCAGAACTCTCTTTAAAGAGGACCTTTAATCAAATTTTCCATGATGAGCTGAACACACCATGTCAAATGTTTAATTTATTTTTTTATTTCACCTCTCCATTGCAGAGATATTAGCAATCAAATGAGTTAACTGTTTTTTCTTTTTTTTTCAGTCTGTTTGTGTTATCAGACAGCTTTTAATGTGGGAGTGTGCTTCTCCCCCTGTATGATGCTGACCAGTCATAAGCAGGCAGCAAAACACAAAGGAAAGAAGAACACTCCCCCACCATGGCTTAAGCCCCCGTCTCACACAGCGATCTCGCTAGCGAGATCGCTGCTGAGTTACTAGTTTTGTGACGCAGCAGCGATGTCCCCAGCGATGTCGCTGTGTCTGACATTCAGCGACGATCAGCCCCCCTGCTGGGTATCGCTGATCGTCGCTGAATGTCCTGGACATTTTTTTGATCGCTGGTCTCCCGCTGACAGGCACGCATCGCTGCGTGTGACAGGCGGGAGACCAGCGATCCGCTGGTAACCAAGGTACACAGCGGGTTTCCAGGCGCGGGGCTGTGCCTAGAAACCCGCTGTGTATCTTGGATACCAGCGCCCTGATGCAGGGAGCTGGTAACCAAGGTACACAGCTTGTTTCCAGGCACCGCGCAGCACCTGGAAACCCGATGTGTACCTTGGTTACCAGCTCCCTGCATCAGGGCGCTGGTATCCAAGGTACACTGCGGGTAACTAAGCGATGTTACCCGCAGTGTCGCTGTGCTGATCGCTGCCCTGAGCTGCCTGTTTGGCAGCTCAGCAGCGATCATGTAGCGATACACCAGCGATCCTGACAAGTGCATATCGTTGTCGGGATCGCTGGTGTATCGCTATGTGAGACCCAGGCTTTAGAGACGGTTTATCAGTGTGAGGTGTAATTACAGGCTGCCTGGATCTCCTGCATGATTATAAAGCGCCAATGGTCATGAATCGGCAGCGCTTTGAACGTAGTACATGTCCGCTGCGTCCAAAGCGCTGCTGGTTTTTGAACGCAGGTGATTCCGCATGTGTTCATCAAATCGTGCAGAATCACCGCGTTCAATACATTGTACGGGTAATATAAATTGACATGTCCGTCTCCACGGGTGATCCGCAGGCGTCTCAGCACGCATAGTGAAGATGGGATTTCTTGACATCCATCCTCTATGCTGTAACACCTGGACGCTGCTGGTTCAACGCTGAGGATGTACGCAGCGTGCAACCCGTAGCGTTTACTGACTATGGGAACGTACCCTTAAGGATCCTGTGTGGGGGAGGAGCAGCACAGCTGAGTTTAGCTGTTACATTACAAACTCTTCTGTCAGCCATCCTCTCCTAGAAAAGTCTGCTCTGCTGAACTGACCTTTCCCCCCACACTGCCTGTTCAGAGATGTCAGTAATCACACTTGTGTCTGTGGGGCTTAACTGTCAATTAGAGATGGGCAAACCCGAACAGTAAAGTTCGGGGTCAGTACCGAACACCTACTGTCTGTGCTCGAACCCTGATCATGGACTTCTCCAGGAAGTCCTGTTACGGTTCAGCACCTCGAAAATTGGCAGTTTCCCACACTGTCATCTGTGTGTCAACATGAGAAACACTGGTGGTTCTGATCGGAGGTAAGCTAGTTACTACGAGTCAGAGGTCCGCAGTTCCCACGCTGTCAGATGACAGCGTGAGCCAGCAGCTGTGACCGTTGGAAAAGTTACCGCCAGTCACAGGCGTTGGCTGATTGGGGAGTAGTACTCTCATCAGCCTATGCCTGCTGTCGATGATAACAGGTTGTTTTTTTTTTTTTTTTAAGTATATACAGATATTAAACTAGGGGGTATGTCACTGAGGGATCAGTAAAAAAAAAAAAAACAGGGATCAGTGACCTGTCAGCAGTCTGCATTATGAATATCTAATCAGAGCACCACACATGCAGGCCCGCCCTAGGGAGTGAGCATATCATTAAGAACTGAAAATAAAGATTAAAGAACAACCATAACACGGATTTCATCAACCAAGGTATCATTTTAATCAGTATAATGGCACTGACCTGACACTGTCTGTAGTTTACTGTGCACAATTATGCTTACAGATTTCCTTTAAAAAACTTACGTGGGGCCTCTTCTATTTTTGATAACCAGCGCATGCAGAACCGGCAGCTGTGGGCTGCAACCATCAGCTGTCAACTTTATCATGGCTTGTTATCAAGAAGAGAGGGGTCCCACACTGAGTTTTCTTTTTTAAATAAACAGTTTTAAAAAGCGGCTTGGGGTCATTTTCCCCCCTGGTTTTGACAAACAGCCAAGTTAAAGCAGGCAGCTCTGGGTTGGTATTCTCAGACTGGTATGGGGCCATGGATATTGCCTCCACAGCCTTAAAAATAGCTGCACGCAGCTGCACCAGAAATAGCGCATCTATTAGAGAATATCGGCGGTTTTATGGCCGCTGATTTCAAGCCCAGAGGTTAGTAATGGAGAGGCGTCTATAACTTGGATTGTAAAAAAACAAAAAAACAGCCACAATAAAATGCTTTAATTAAAATAATGACAAACTCCTTTATTTTAAATAAAATTGAAAAAGCACAGTTATACTCACCTTTAGCCTAATCCACAGATGCCCATGTCCCCTGTAAAAGTAGAAAAATAATAAACAACCATATCCCTCACCTGTCCAACGTGAATATAATCCATCTCTGTCCCACAAAGATCCGATGATTTGGATACCAGTCACATCAGTGATTCAACCACTATCCACGTCTGCCAACTCACATTGAGACAGGAGCGTAATCACGCTCCTGCAGTTTGTAGCATTCAGCTCCCATGAGAAAGGTCTCTGGTGTTCATAGCTGATAAACCCTGGTGACCTCACTTATTGCACTGCTCACTGCGTGTTTCAACCCCTGGCATCAACCCCACAAATATTACCCCACTTGCCACCGCACCAGGGCAAGTGGGAAGATATGGGCAAAGCGCCAAAACTGGAACATCTAATAGATGCGCTTTTTCTGGAGCGGCTGCGTCTTTATATTTTTAAGCTGAGGGGCCAATATCCATGGCCCCATTCTAGTCTCAGAATACCATCCACCAACTGTCTTCTTTAGCTTGGCTGGTTGGCAAAAATGGGAGGGACCTTATTCAATTTTTTTCTTAATTTATTTAATTTAAAAAAAATGTGTAGGACTCCTCTATTTTTCATAACCCGACATGATAAAGGTGACAGCTGAGGGTTGCAGCCCGCTTCTGGCTGTTTTGCTTGTTCTGGTTATTTAGGGTCACCTGCTCTTGCTGTTAGTGACAGCAGGCATACGCTGATGACAATAGTACTCTCATTAGACGATGCCTGTGACCAGCCGTAACCTTTTTACCACCAGTCACAGCTGCTGGCTTGCATAGGAACCGCAACTCTGTGACCGGCAGTAATGATCAGAGCCTGTGTTTGCCACACTGTCACTTAGATGACACCGGGGCAAACAACGGATGTTCGGGCCCCTCATCTGAATCGGGTTTGGGTACCGTTCTGGTACCCAAACCAAACATTTTTTAGATGTTCGGCTAGACCCGAACATCCACGGGTTCATCCATTACTTCTTGTAATTGCTCTGCAGTGAGAGCAGTGCAAGGTCTCATTACATCTCACACAGGAGTAGTTCGGAACAGGTAGGCTGCTCATGTGCGAGACATAAATGACAGCCTGATCTAACTGCAGAGCGAGTGAAAGTTGCTTAAGCATAACAGCTAGAACTATGATTACTGACAAACTCCGTTATCAGGAGAGCTGATAATGCAATGTGACACAGCTAAACTCAGCTGCACTGCCCCTCCTCCCACACTGACTCATGCAGGAGGTTAGATCAGAGCTAGCTGTCATTATATGTCTCACACTCTGAGAAATCTGCTCTACGCTATGGTGGGGGCGTGTTTTTGTTTCCTGTGAGTGTTGCTGCCTGCTTATGATTGGTCAGCATCATACAAGGAGAAAAGTACACGCCCCCAGTGAAAACTGTCCAACAACAACCACTTGGGCTTAAAAAAAAAAGTTAGCTCATTAGGTGTCAAATACTTTGATTGCTAATATCTCTGCAAATGAGAGGGAAAATTTTAAAATATATGCTGTATTCAACTCTGCAGCCACTATTAGGGTCTGTGCACACATTGCGGATTCTGCTGCGGATCCGTGGCGGATTTGGCCCTGCGGATCCGCAGCAGTTTTTGCTGCGTTGTACAGTACCATTATAATCAATGTAAAAAAAAAAAAAAAAACGCTGTGCACATGCTGTGGATTTTTTCGCGCAGATTTTCTGCTGATTTGAATCCGCAGCATGTTAATTCTTTGTGCGGAATCCGCAGCGGTTTTACACCTGCTCCATTATATACCACAGGGGAAATCGCACTAAATCCGCAGGTAAAACGCAGGTCATTTTACCTGCGGATTTAGAAAAATTTGCAACGTGTGCACTCACCCTGAGGTTATGTGTACACGTTGCGGATTTGGTCCTGCGGATCCGCTGCAGATCCGCAAGTGATGTACGGTACAATGTTAGGCAATGGAAAAAAAAAAGCCGCTGTGTACATGCTGCTGATTTTTCCACGTGGATTTGCTGCGGATTTGAATCCGCAGCATGTCAATTCTTTGTGCGGAATCCGCAGCAGTTTTACACCTGCTCCATTATAGAAATCCGCAGGTGTAAAACCGCAGGGGAAATTTGCACAAAAAACGCAGAAAATCCGCAGGTCATCTTACCTGAGGATTTAGCAAAATCCGCCCGGAAAAATCCACAACCTGTGCACTCACCCTTACATTGTGTGTCCAGTTCAACATAAAGAAAAATGTGAAAGGTACTAATGAAAAAAATTAGTTTTGGTAGAAATTCTTTCTTTTACGTGAACTTTTTTTTTTTTGTGGTCAAAATAGGTCAAATACTTTGCTGATTCACTTTGTAATATCTTTATAGGGGTCGGCCCTTTTGATTAAGACACTCAATTGAAATTCATAAGGATCACAGTGTAAGTTATATGACAAAAATGACCCTCTCAAAGCACAGACAAAAAATTGGTCCGAGTACTCATTAAGAACAAAAATATAGAATAATAATTTTGGTCAATGCTGTTGTTTTTATGCTGTTGGCGACAAAGTTCCAATTAATGGGTGTTAATTTTCTGAATATGTCAATAGGCTCTGTTCACATCATGTCAGAGGAGTTGACTGACTCTCCGAACTTACAGCTGTGAAGCATCTCACTGTATATGCCTACAGGGGGCTACGTCACAAATAGGCTCCTCTTTTTTTGTTTTTTACTGTTTTTTTTTTCCCTGAAATTGTCTATACTGCTTTTTCATGCAACAACAAAAAAATATGATGGCAAATACTAAGGGTAAAAAGGACACGCTCTTGGTCTCTAATGAGTGAATGGAGCACTATGAATGTATTTGGCATATGGGCCAAGAGTTTTTCCTATCATATATGCCAACAGTGATCTGAACAGAGCCTAATACAGTCTCTAGTAAGAGTTGTGTACCGTCATGCAGAACACATAAGACTGCTCAGCACCACCAAACACATGATAGTACAGTGCAATATACCTTCACTGCATCACAAAGCACAACAGTACAGCACAGCATGCCTTTATTACTTTGCCAGCGCCATAATGACGCAGAACTTGCCTCTACAGTAGTGCTAAACACTAATATGCAGCACAACATACCACTACAGCAGTACTAAACACTAATATACAACACAGTATATGTCCACAGCAGCGCTAAACACCAAAATGCAGCACATCAGAACTCCACAGCAGCATTAAACACTCATACACAGCACAACATACCTCCACAGCATCTCTAAACACTAATATACTGTACAACATACCTCCACAGCAGCGCTAAACACTAATATGCATCACAACATACCTTTACAGTAGCACTAAACACTAATACGCAGCACAACTTACCTCCACAACAGCTCTAAACACTAAAATGCAGCAGAGCACACCTCCAGAGCGTTGCTAAACACTATTATGCAGCACAGCATACCACCACAGCAGTGCTAAACACTATAACACGGCACAGCATACCTCCACATCAGCGCTAAACACTAATACACAACACAACATACCTCCACAGCAGTGCTAAACACTAGTATGCATCACAACATACCTTTACTGTAGCGCTAAACACTAATACACAGCACAACATACCACCACAGCAGCGCTAAACACTAATATGCAGCACAGCATACCTCCACAGCAGTGCTAAACACTAATAGACAGCACAACATACCTCTATAGCAGTGTTAAACACTAATACGCAGCACAGCATACCTCTATAGCAGCGCTAAACCCTAATATGCAGCACAGCATACCTCCACAGCAGCATTAAACACTAATATGCTGCACAGCATACCTCTATAGCAGCATTAAACACTAATAAACAGCACAGCATACCTCCACAGCAGTGCTAAAGAATAATACACAGCACAGCATACCTCCACAGCGTTGCTAAACACTAATATGCAGCACAACATATGTCTACAGCAGTGCTAAACACTAATATGCAGCACAGCATACCTCCACAGCAGCGCTAAACACTAATATGCAGCACAACATACGTCTACAGCAGTGCTAAACACTAATAAGCAGCACAGCATTTGTCTACAGCAGCGCTAAACACTAATATGCAGCACAGCATACCTCCACAGCGTTGCTAAACACTAATATGCAGCACAACATACGTCTACAGCAGTGCTAAACAAATCTCAAAGTGCAGCATCAAATATCTACCCAGAATGTACTAAAGGTCTGCAGCTGTCAGGGAATGCTGGGATTTGTAGTTTCACTACAGAATCAGGGGAGGCCACAGATACCTTGGGTGACAGTTGCAGAGCACCATTGGTGACCTGATGCTTTGGCCAGTACTATTGACTCAGGACATCGATAAGCAGAGAGTAATAATAAGTCACAATAGATCCTGGTGATCTCTCCCTACATGACAGCCCAGCACACTGGCTCACCTTTCCCCAACCCAAGTTACATTACCGGCCACTACGCGCCCTGCAGGGAAGGGCTTTTTATCCATCTGCTCCCACAGCCAGTGTTGTCTCTCTCCTGCTGTCCTCCCCGGGCTGCTTTGCCCATCACTGGCACAGACTTGTGTATTCCTGGCCAAAGTACCTGTCCTCACACTGTGACCCTGTGCTGGATAGCGGTATACAAAGAAGCGTCGCCCTGTACATGCTCTCCTGGCCGTTCTTGAATCTGCAGCTAAAGTTTCCCATTTGATGCCTGCTTTGTACTTTTTTTTTTCTTACAGGGTTCATCATACCACAAAAATGAGTTATAACACGTCAATAACTTCCTAAATGCCAAATTTCACACAAAACTAATGGCCAGTCATGTAGGCACGACTCCAGCAGCAGCGAACACCTATGACATGTAGCCAATGCTATGGGATGGCATGTTTTATGAACTGTTTATCAGATGTTACTTTAGCCCGGACCTGACTGTTTGGACGGATGACAGCTATGCTTTCTATTAATTGCTGACATCTGCATAACCAATAACTTTACTAATAATCCTCTTAGTACAGGCCGGTATCTGTCTCTGATTTTGCCCTTTATATTTAAGGTGCTACCAAATACACAGATAAGGATAATGGAGGAATGCTGGTGTGGTCTCCCTACCACAATATATCCGACCTGAAGTGTAAGTAGTAGATCACTTAGGTTGCTGGTCAGGTTAAGTATATACCATGTTGTCTTATTTTTGCATCATGAGCTCCGGAGGTCACACAGTGTGAGCAAAATGCTCCAAATTTCCGAGATGAGTACATGTTAGGCTATGTGCAGACTTTTGTCAGGCGGTTTTTGAGCAGAAACTGGCTGTTTCTGCTGAGGTTCTTTTAGGACTATTTGAAAAGTTTCTTTTCAGTTTGCCCAAAAAGACATCATGTGCACATACAGTCATGGCCGAAAGTGTATGCAACCTTGAAATTGTTCCAGAAAATGAAGTATTTCTCCCAGAAAATTATTACAGTTACACAAAAAAAAAGAGACAAATTGAACATCATTTCACACAAAACCCCCAAAATGTGTCAAAGAAAATTGTTGGCACCTTTCCAAAATTGTGGATAAACTGTTTTTCAAGCACGTGATGCTCGTTCAAACGCGCCTGTGGCAAGTAACAGGTGTGGGCAATATGAAAATCACACCTGAAACCAGATAAAAAATGGAGAAGTTGATTCGATCTTTGCATTGTGTGTCTGTGTGTGTGCCGGACTAAGCTTGGAGAACAGAAAGAGGAGAAGAGAACTGTCTGAGGACTTGAGTATGAAAATTGTTGAAAAATATCGACACTCACAAGCTTATAAGTCCATCTCCAGAGATCTTGGTGTTATAATCAAGAAGTTTACAACCCATGGCACTGTAGCTAATCTCCCTGGACGTGAACAGCAGACAAAAATTGATAAGAGGTTGCAACACAGGATAGTCCAGATGGTAGATAAGTAGCTCCAATCAAGTTCCAAAGAAATTTATGCTGACCTACAGGCTCAGGATTCATCAGTGTCAGTGCAAACTATCCATCGGCATTTGAATGAAATGAAACGTTATAGCAGGAGACCCAGGAGGACCCCACTGCTGACACAGAGACAGAAAAATGCTAGAATGCATTGTGCCAAAATGTACATAAGTGAGCCAAAATCTTTCTGAGGAAGTGTCTTGTGGACAGATGAGACCAAGATAATGCTTTTTAGTAACTAGTGATGAGTGAGTATGCTCGTTGCTCGGGTGGTCTTCGAGTATTTGGAAGTGCTCGGAGATTTAGTTTCTGTTGCCACATCTGCATGGTTTGCCACTATATGACAGCCTGAACACGTGGGAATTCCCTAACAAACAGGCAATCCCCACATGTATTGAGGCTGTCAAGTAGCCGCAAATCATGCAGCTGTGGCAACAGAAACTAAATCTTCGAGCACTTCCAAATACTCAGAGACCAACCGAGCGTGCTCAGGAAAACCTGAGCAGCGATCATACTCGCTCATTACTATTAGTAACGCATATCATTCTGTTTACCGAAAATGGAATGAGGCCTACAATAAAAAGAACACCATACCTACAGTCAAACATGGTGAAAGTTCAAGGATGTTTTGGGGTTTTGCTGCCTCTGGCACTGGGTGTCTTGACTGTGTGCAATGCATCATGAAATCTGAAGATTACCAAAGGATTTGGGGTCGCAATATAGTGCCCAGTGTCAGAAAGCTGGGTGTGCGTCCTAGGTCATGGGTTTTCCAGCAGGACAATGACCCCAAACAGACTTCAAGAAGCACCCAGAAACGGATGGAAACAAAGTACTGGAGAATTCTGAAGGTGCCAGCAATGAGTCCGGATCTAAATCACTTTGAACACCTGTGGAGAAATCTTAAAATTGGTGTTGGGAGAAGGAGCGTGCTCCAAAATTCCAGTTGAGAGGTGTAAGAAGCTTCTTGATGGTTATAGGAAGCGATTGATTGCAGTTATTTATTCCAAATGTGTGCAACTAAATATTAAGTTCAGGGTGCCAACAATGTTGTCTGTCCCATTTTTAGGGTATTGTGTGAAATTATGTAAAATTTGGCTTTTTTTCTCTGTTCTAACTTCTAATGCCCACAATGGACATAAACGTGTATAACAAAATGTGTATTTGCAACAATTGTCTAACAATTTCCTTGATGCCAACACTTTCAGCCATGACTGTAACTTTAAGGCTACGTACACACAACATCTTAAATTTGCAGTACTTGTCTTTCACAAAGCCAGTGTGTCTGTGCATCCATCTGCCTCAATAAAGACTCCGTCACACTTTTATGTATTCTTGCGATTGATGTGTATATATTAAAGTAGACCATTTACAAGATTATCTCTAAAAATGCTTATTCCCCCCCTTTTTTTTTTTTTTTTTTTTTTTACAGTGGATGAATACATTGCAGTAGCAAAGGAAAAACATGGCTACAATGTGGAACAGGTAAAATAATTGTCAGGCTGGCACATACTACTTTAAGAACAAACACAAAACATAGAAAATGCTCAAATAAAATTGTCCTATTCCACTTTCTCGATCGCTTCATTGGGGGACACAGGAACCATGGGTGTATGCTGCTGCCACTAGGAGGCTGACATTATGCTTCCTCACATTATTTGATCCTCTTTTGCTTTATATAGCAATTAAAACTGAGAAAATAAATTACGGTATATATTTATACAGACGTTATATGACAGTGGGGGGAGGTCTGTGCTGCAGCCAGTTTTCTTAAATAGTTATATATATCTAAATGTCTTGTGTCTGGCTATAAGACAACTGGCTGCAGCAGAAACCTCTCCCTCTGTCATGTCTGCAGTTTACCACTTGTACACCACATACTTTTTAGATGCTTTGTGCAGAATGAGGAGCGCACTGATTGGATACATAATATGTGAATATTTTACATGTATGTAACATAAGTGTGCTTCTTGTCTAAAGGCGCTTGGCATGCTGTTTTGGCACAAACACAACATCGAGAAGTCACTTGCTGATTTGCCCAATTTTACTCCCTTCCCTGATGAGTGGACGGTTGAAGATAAAGTCCTGTTTGAACAAGCATTCAGCTTCCATGGGAAAAGCTTCCATAGAATTCAGCAAATGGTAATATACAGCGTGCCGCCATAGCGTGACGATGTGACGTCTCTCATAGGTGTATGATTTTCTACAGCCTTTTCTGTTTTGAGTGCCACGTTGTCATGTTGCATCCATCCCAAGGGCTGAAATAAATCTAAGAAGGGTATTACCATCTGAGATATTTCTGGCATATCAAAAGTATGACAGCCGTAATACTCGCGTAAGGATCGCAACGCAGTCCTCCGACTGGCCGTCAGCTCTCCTGAGCCGAACGTGACCGCTGCATAGAAATACATGACGTCACGCTCCAATCAGGAGAGCTGACGGCCAGTCCGAGTATTGTCATGAGACCTCTCGCCGTCTGACTGCGCCCTTAGCAACAGTTTTATCATCAAATCCCTAATTAGATGCTATAGTCCTCTGTGTAAACTAAAAAACATATACTACCTCCCATACCGGCGCTCTTGGTGCTTGCGTGACATTAGGTTGCTGAGTTCACGTGGCATATCCGATGTTCAGACAGAGGAAATGAGGACGCAGCTCCCGGTACTGACCGCTGACTGGCTGCAGAGCTCTCGTGACATGACAACATCATGGGAGATCCGGCGCCGACATGAGTAAGGACAGTTTCACGTCTGAAACACGTCGGTTTTTGCCTTAATGCAATATTTTTAATTTACCTTTTTAAGCTGTACTAATAAATTGGTTAAGTTTTAGATCCAAACGGCTGGAAACCTTCAATTTGCTTTCTTGGTGCCAGGAGACGAATTTTATTTTATAAAGGGGGGGGGTGTTACTTTAATTTCTAACAGTGACCCAAGATGTCATGCAGCCCAAGCCTAATACCTAATAATAGAGAAAATGTCCATTCGATGCCTGTAGAAATGATCCAAACGCATTGAATACCCGGCAGTAGTTCTAGTTCTTTCTATAGATTATAACAAAATATTAAACTATCTATTAATTTAGCTTCCAGATAAGACCATCGCCAGTCTGGTGAAGTACTACTACTCCTGGAAGAAAACGCGTTCTCGGACAAGTTTGATGGATCGTCAAGCAAGGAAGCTAGCAAGTAAAAATAACCCAGGAGAAAGGTACAAAGTCACCGACCCTCCAAATATTAGAATTACTTAAGAGATCGTGTAAGATGAATATAATCGTTCTTCTTTAACACGTTGTCACATTTTACACACGTTAACTCCTTCATGACCAGCCCAACTTTTGTTTCGTTTTTCGCTCTTTCGTTTTTCATCCCTCTTCCTCCAAGAGAAGCCACAACATTTTTTTTTCTTGTCGACATACCGCTATGAAGGCTTGCTTTATGTGGGACGTGTTGCAGTCTTTAACTACCATGCTCCTCTGTGCTTTCCATCCTCCCCCTCGTCCTGCTCCG
>VIAB01000478.1:174375-188780 GCA_009801035.1 Oophaga pumilio
TAACGTGCAAACCACCCTTGGGGGTGAAGGGGTTAATTTCTTAAGAGCCGTAACTTAAATTTTCTGTTGCTGTAGCCGTATGAGGGCTTATTTTTTGGGGACGAGCTTCATTTAGAAATAACATTTTGGGACGCATATGACTATTTTATCTTTAGATTACAATTTTTTTTTTTAATTTTTGTGAAGATAAGATGACTGAAAACTTTTTTTTTTTTTGTTTTGTTTTCTGTATGTACCGAGTATCGAGGGTGCTCGAGTCTCCGCCCCGCATGTTTTGCGGCTGTTAGCCAAAAGAAAAGATGCAGGGATTGCTCGTGTATAGCAGGCAATAACCGCATGGGTTTTTTTTTTTTGGCTAAAAGTCGCGAAACATGCGGGGAGGAGACTCAAGCACCCGCGATATTCGGTGCATACCCAAGCACCCAATGCAAACTCGAGTAGCGAGCACTTGCGCTCAACACTAGTTGTCATTTCGTCATCATTTTTTCTTTTAAAATATATGTTTTATTTTAAGTTATCTAAAGGGGTCATCCACCCTAAATAAATGTGTGTCAGGCATCTAATGGTATAAAATTACAGATAAAGGAATATTCCGGTCCCATCCCCTGTGGCACCGATGCTGGCTGCTCAGGTGGTCTCCACCGGGCCTGGAAGTGGTGACGTCTCTTTACTGATAAGGCCAGTAATTGTCTGCAGTGGTCAGGTGAATGGGACGTCGTCTCTTACGTGTCCGATCAGAGGACGTCATCATTTCTCATCTGCCGGGGTATTGTGTATTATTTTATACCATTACATAGACATTTTTATGAAAATTGGACAAGCCCTTTAACTACTATAGAGCATCCCAGGATCCTGCACTTCTCAGTCTGCCCAGATTACTGACATGAAGCATAAACCGCCTATTATGTTGGACCATACAGGACTTGCGCGCACCATTTACATTTTTGTTTTAATTTTGGGAGCGATCCCCAAAACCTTGTACATATTTTATGTATTTACACGAATGTGGCTTTAAAATTAAGTCGTATCTCAAAGTCTCATGAATCTCAGAAGTTGCTGTCCGATCTTGGATGGTCTGAGAGTAATTTTGTAAATGATTTGTGTTTGCATTCAGTGAGGAAGACATGGAGGAAACGCATCCAAAGGACGGACACGATAGCGATTATGACCCTAAAAAGGAAACAAAAAAAGAGGTAATTGCCACTCGTTGTATAGTGTGTGATGTGATGACGCCTGGATCACTGCCTCTAATTTGTATGTTTTCTACAACCCTGATGACAAACCGGAGCACTTATAATAAATGCTTTCATTTACTTTCCAGCACTTTATAGCTTTTCTCAGCCTGTGGCCAGGGTCAGCTTACTTGTCTTCCTGCACCTAACCCTAGAGAACCTCCACAAAAGCTGTAACGTAACCCGGACAGGATCTTTTTATTTGGTGGCTCAGTGGTTAGCACAGTAGCCTTGCAGCGCTGGAGTCCTCAGCTCTACCTGGGTTTGCGTGGGTTTCCTCCAGGTAATCCAGTTTCCTCCCCGGCTCCAGATATACAGATAAGGACTCACAATCTATAGACTCCCAATGGGGACAGTGATGATGATGTCTGTGGAATATGTCAAGCATCGTAAATAAAAATAAATCCATTTCTAGATCTGCACTGCTCCTGCTTGCACCTCAAGGGTTGAGAAGGAAGATGATATGTTGTCTGGGGCTGAGCCGGGAGGAATCTACAGGAATGGGCTAGTAAATAATGTTTTATACACAATGGAAATGATCAAGAATATGGATGTGATGGCGTGGTGCTAGAATATGCCGGTACGTAAAGACCTGGGTCCCCACCAATCCTAAGAATGAAGGAACTGCAGCGATGAGTGAGGCA
Source organism: Oophaga pumilio (assembly GCA_009801035.1). Classification (NCBI taxonomy): domain Eukaryota; kingdom Metazoa; phylum Chordata; class Amphibia; order Anura; family Dendrobatidae; genus Oophaga; species Oophaga pumilio. The sequence goes on from VIAB01000478.1 coordinate 176,252, forward strand.
GGATTACCAAAGAAACTTATTCTGGGTTCTGTACAACTGTCCTAGAATGAGGAAAACTCTTTAATATGTGATTAATGGCAAGTACCTCGTGTGTTCAGATGACAATCTGTTACCCGACAATGCGGAACCTCTCGGCAGATGCCATAACATGTTATGTAGAGACACAAACAGCTTTTCGTCCTTGTTTTTCAGGCAAGCGGAGAAACCTGTATTCAGCCGGTCAAGGTTGCTTTCGGTAGAAGAGAATACCAAAGTTTACAGCATCGTCACCACTCCCAGAGGTCTAAGTGTCGTCCTCCAAAGGGGATGTATATAATTAAGGATGACGTCGTAGCCGTGTCCTGTGGCCCTAACGCTGCCAACACTATTCTTCGTCAGCTGGATATGGAATTGATATCCTTAAAACGACAGGTGGGAATTTTCTATTATTGATTTTTTTATTTTTTTTTCTGAATGGAAAATTGAGAACGTTGCAGGGATCATGTGTAGCTGATCAGATGATCAGACCATTTAGTCTGACTGGCTAACAGTAAAGCAAAAAATTAGGGTTAGGCCAAACAGGTTGGTAGTGACATCCGGAAACCATGGTGGAAAGCAACCGCTGCAGTAATAATTAAATTGATGGAAGACTCAAAATCCACATTTTAGCAGGGTTCTTAAAAAAGGGCTATACAGTTAGAAATCTGTGTGTGTGTGTGTATGCCACTGGCGGTGGAGTGGGGTCACAGGAGGCAGGATCCCTGCTTCGGGAAGCCATCGACAGAGGCGTCATTGAGCCAAGATCTCAGCCTGTGCATGCGCCTTTTCATTAGGCCATTTTCCTGAAGCTTACCACAGGGAAATCAATGCATAGAGCGGACACTCTTCTCCTGCCTCACTGCCAACATTTTATTGAAGCCCAGGGCCTGCAGCCTCCCATCGCCCCCCACTCCTGCCGCTGCCGGTTTCCTGCCGCAGCAGCCTTGCGTACTGTGACCCCTGCTCCACCACCTAAACAGAAATTTCTCTTTCTCTTACAGGTCCAGAACACTAAACAAGTCAACAGTGCACTAAAGCAAAAGCTGGAAGAAGGCATAGAAGAGTTCAAACCTGCGGAGGTAACATGAACACTCCTAAGTACAAGCCCGTGCTGTCATTCCAGGCTTGATTCAGTGAATGGTATACTTTTTTTTGTCTGTACTGTTTATTAATGTTTTTCATTTTTTCTTTTTTTTTTTTTTTTCTTCTTGCAGTCCAATCAGAAAATAAATGCCCGCTGGACTACAGAAGAACAACTTCTTGCAGTGCAAGGTAAGTGCAGATCACAAAGGTCTAATGATGCATTACACGGTGCTGTGAAAATGGTGTATTATATTGTAATCCTGAATACACAAAATACATTTCATTTGTGACACTACCACTGTCGTCTGGGATGTCGTCCGTCCTCCGTACAGATGGAGGCGGCCTCGATAAAACGTCAGTGGATGATGACGCACTTCTGTACAATATGCCGAAACAAACTTACTGAAACGAGATACATGACAATAGTCTAGGCAGCAATGGTTGAGTTTTACCCTCTGATCCACTTCTGCTATGAGAACATAACGTCGCCCGATGTCAGACCCTGTACACATCAGCTTAGTTTACATCTAACCTAGTACTGAATCGATAAGAGTTGAGGAGGGAAGGCAGCTGTGCATCCCACCCATCCTCGTAGTCGGTGGGGATCACAGAGGTGATCAAAAAGTGAAGCCTTCCAGCATGTCGTCTTTTTGTATAATGGGGTCAATTTATAACTTGTATTGGGGGGGGGACTGTAAACTTTGAGGTTTTGTTTTGCCAAAACCAGGGATTGAATAAGCAGAAAGGAAAAAGTATAAAAGAAACACTTGTACCTCAAAATGTAGCCTAAATTGCAATGTGAAGGGCGCTTATGATATCCTCTGCAGAGAGGCCGACAGTCCTCACCAAAACCTGCATGTGTTCTATGCGGATCTAATTATGCAGATTTATCTCGCCCCTACGTATAGAGTTTGGTTAAACCCCTTTCATTTGCATTGTTGTATACTTCAGTATTCTGGAGGGGTTTTTTTTGTGGGGGTGGGAGGATGAAAAACTGCATCTGTTCTGCTGTGTGAACACACTCTTTAGCCTACGACATTTATTTTTAGGGGCTGTAGAGCAGCCTGGTAACGGTAAGAGAGAAAAATGATGTGGTCAGAATGAAAAGTTGGAGGGAGGCGTAACAGTTTTAGCAGGGGGTGGAAAAAAATGGAATCTTTTCACTTGGTTACTGTATGGATGTACACATAATAAAAAAAAATTACAGACTTGGACAAAATTGTTGGTACCGTTCTAAGAAAGACAGAAAACCCCATAATGGTCACCGAAATAACTTGAAACTGACCAAAGTAATTTTCAATTTACGTTTACTGAATGTCAACTAATGAAAATTAGACATTTGCTTTTGAATTGTGGTTCAACAGAAAAATAAAATTAATAAAAATGGCCTGGATAAAAATGATGGTACCTCTAGAACAGATTGAAAGTAAGTTATTATTATTATTATACATTTATATAGCGCCATTTATTCCATGGCGCTTTACATATGAAAAGGGAAAAATATAGACAGGTACAATAAACGTGTGCTAGACAAGGGACACACAAGTACAGAAGGAGAGAGGACCCTTCCCGCGAGGGCTCACAGTCTACAGGGATGGGTGAGGATACACTAGGAAAGGGTAGAGCTGGTCGTGCGATGGTTCAGTAGACTGAGGATCATTGCAGGTTGTAGGCTTGTTGGAACAGGTGGGTCTTCAGGTTTTTCTTGAAGGTCTCCGTTGTTGGTGAAAGTCTGATGTTTTGCGGCAGGGAGTTCCAGAGTATGGGGGAAGCCCGGGAGAAGTCTTGTATGCGGTTGTGGGAAGAAGAGATGAGGGGGGAGTCGAGAAGGAGATCTTGAGAGGATCGAAGGTTGCGTGTAGGTAGGTAGCGGGAGACCATGTCACAGATGTATGGAGGAGAAAGGTTGTGGATGGCTTTGTATGTCATGGTTAAGGTTTTGAACTGGAGCCTCTGGGCAATAGGAAGCCAGTGAAGGGCCTGGCATAGGGGGGAGGCTGGGGAATAGCGGGGAGACAGGTGGATTAGTCGTGCAGCAGAGTGTAGGATGGACTGGAGTGGTGCCAGAGTGCTAGAGGGGAGGCCAGACAGTAGGAGGTTGCAGTAGTCGAGGCGGGAGATGATAAGGGCGTGCACTAGTGTTTTTGTGGTTTCATGGTTGAGGAATGAGCGGATCCGGGAAATATTTTTGAGTTTGAGGCGGCAGGAGGTGGCGAGGGCTTGGATATGTGGTTTGAAAGAGAGGGCAGAGTCGATGATCACCCCAAGGCACCGAGCATGTGGGACTGGGGAAAGCGAGCAGCCATTAACATTGATGGATAGGTCTGGTGGAGGGGTAGAATGAGGTGGGGGAAAGATGATGAATTCTGTTTTGTCCATGTTCAGTTTGAGAAAGCGAGCAGAAAAGAAGGCTGAGATAGCAGACACTGTGGGATTTTGGTCAGTAGGGAGGTGAGGTCAGGTCCAGATAGGTAGATCTGCGTGTCATCGGCGTAGAGGTGATACTGCAAGCCGTGGGATTCTATGAGCTGTCCCAGGCCGAAGGTGTAGATGGAGAAGAGTAGGGGTCCTAGGACTGAGCCTTGAGGAACACCGACAGACAGGGGGCGAGGTGAGGAGGTGGTGTGAGAGGGAGACACTAAATGTTCGGTCTGTTAGGTATGATGAGATCCAGGATAGGGCCAAGTCTGTGATGCCAAGAGATGAGAGAATCTGTAGCAGGAGGGAATGGTCCACGGTGTCAAAGGCAGAAGACAGGTCCAGGAGAAAGAGGACAGAGTAGTGTTGCTTGCTCTTGGCGGTTAGCAGGTCGTTAGTGACTTTAGTTAGGGCAGTTTCAGTTGAGTGATGCGGTCGAAAGCCTGATTGTAACCGGTCAAAGAGGGAACAGGAGGAAAGGTGGGAGGACAGTTCAAGATATACATGCTGTTCCAGTAGTTTTGAGGCGTAGTGGAGAAGAGATATCGGGCGATAGCTAGACGCTGAGGATGGGTCGAGGGAGGGCTTTTTGAGGATCTGTGTGATTGAAGCATGTTTGAAGGATGAAGGAAAGACACCATTTGTAAGTGAAAGGTTGAAGAGGTGTGTGAGAGTAGGGATGAAGACTGTGGCAAAGTTAGGGATGAGGTGGGACGGGAGTGGGTCAAGCGCGCAAGTGGTGAGGTGTGATCTTGACAGGAGAGTGGAGAGCTGATCTTCTGTCATGGTGGTGAAGCTGGTTTTGGAAGAACAGAGTTGAGCATAGGGACCTGTTAAACTAACAAACTTGTAGCCAGTCGCCTATTTGAAGGATGAAAAGTAGTCACTGTGCTGTTTGGGATCATGGTGTGTACTACACTGAACATGGACCAAAGAAAGCTAAGGAGAGAGTTGTCTCAGGATGTTTTAAAGAAAATTATAGACCAACGTGTTAAAGGTAAGGGCCATAAGAAAATCTCCGAACAGCCCGACGTTCCTGTTACTATAGTTTGCACGTATATGGGACTGTAGCCGACCTCCGAGGACGCGGCCACAAGAGGAAAACTGATGACAAAATGAAGAGATGGATAATAGAATTGATAACCAAAGAAACCAGAACAACTTCCAAATAGATCAGAGGTGATCTCCAAGAGCAAGGTCCATCAGTGTCAGATTGCACCGTCCATTGCTTTCTTGGCCAAAGTGGACTTCGTGGACGATGTTCTAGGAGGAAACCACTGTTGAAAGCAAATCACAAAAAAGCGAGACTAGAATTTGCCAAAATGCATATTGACAAGCCACAAAGCTTCTGGGAGAACGTTCTTTGGATAGAGGAGACGACACTGGAGCTTTTTGGCGTCACATCAGCTCTATGTTCCCAGACGCAAAGATGAATCCTACAGAGGAAAGAACCTTGTACCTACTGTGAACATGGAGGAGGCTCGGGATGGTTGGGGGCTGCTTTCCTGCATTTTGCACAGAGGGTCTTGAATCTGTGCTGGGTGCAATGAAATCTCAGTACTATCAAGGCATTCTGGAGCCAAATGTGCTGCCGAGTGTCGGAAAGCTCAGACTGAGTCGCAGGTCATAAATCCTCCAATAGGATGATGACCCAAAATACAGATAAAACATCCAAGAATGGGTGAGAGCAAAGCGTTGGATCTAAATCCTACTGAGCATCTGTGGAAGGAGCCGAGACCTGCTGTCTGGTGAAGGCGTCTTCATACCTGAGACACAAGGAGCAGTTTGCTCAAGAGGAGTCAGCCAAAATGCCTGTGGACGGGGGCAGAGGTCTCATTGAGAGTCGCAGAAATCGTTTGTTTGCATCGATAGCCTAATAATAAATTCTGTCCAGGTCCGGGTCATTAGTTTAGTTTTAGTTGCCCGTTTCACATTATTTCAGTGACCAGTGTGGGGTTTTCTTACTTTACCAGAAGGTACCAACATGTCTGTGTATACTGTATTTTTCAGACTATAAGACACACTATGGGGGGTGCGTCTTCTAGTCCGAATGTAGCTTACTGGTGTGTGGGGGAGTTGTGGCGGTCGTGGTGCGGGATCACAGGAGGCAGGGTACCTTCCTCAGGAAGCCAACGGCGGCAGAAGCGGTGCGATGTTGTGGGCCCGGAGTCAGCTGTGAGGCAGAACGGAGGGCATTGCTTTCCTAGCGACAATTTTCCTGAAGTCCTGGGCCTACAGAGGCGACGCATGTGCAGACTGGGATTTTGGCCCGGCCGAGATGTCAGTCCGCTCAAGTGCCGCCTCCGGCAGCCATTTTCCTGAAGCCTACAGTTTCGGGAAGATGGGCCACTGGAGGCAGTGCTTGCGCAGATTGACATCTTGGCCGGGCTGAATTACCAGTCTGCGTATGCGCAGCCTCCGGCGGCCATCTTGCTGAAGCAATGGGCTTCAAGGAAATGGCCACTGGAGGCGGCGCTTGCGCGGATTGAGATCTTGTGCGGCCGAATGCTTCAGGAAAATGGCCGCTGGGGAAGCAATGCACTCCGCTCTGCCTCAGCGCCGACAGCAGCATTGCACCGCTGGGGCTCCCACTCAGGGCCCGCAGTATTGCCCCACTTCTGCTGCCGCCGTCTTCTTGAGGAGGGGACCATGCCTCCTGTGAACCCGCTGTGCCCCCCCCAGGTAAGATACTATAAATTCAGACAAAAAGACGGACCCCAATCTTCTAAAAAAAAAAAAAAACAACTTTTTTTTAATCTATTTTCCTCCCCAAAATTTGGGGTGCGTCTTATGGTCCAGTGCGGGTTATAGTCCGAAAAATGCGGTATATATTTTGTGAAAGCTTTATTTATGGAGAGAAAGTTTTGTCATTTGGTTATTACTGAATTAGTATAATCATATCCAGAGTTAGAGAACAGGAAGCTTGATGTTATTTTCTGCTATTTATTGGATGAATTGATTCATGGGCAATGAGCCATAAAGAATTTACTTTTAACTTTTATTTATTTATTTTTTTATTATTACATTAGTTTTACTGCATTTTTATTATTTTATATTTTTTATAGCCAATGCAGCAGTTTGTAGTTAGTATATACTGGTACTTTGTACCGTGCCATGTATATGATTGGAATAGATGAGATACAGTACATAAATAACAGATACGAGACTCGTTCTCCAGGGTCTGGCAATGAGTGTGACATAACCGTGACGTGACGACTGCTTATGTCGGCTGTGCATATGTGTGTGTGATACGTATGGCCTGTATGGGATCCGAATTTAATTCTTCTTTTTGCGCACCCATAGACACTGATAAGAGTTTGATCCAAGTGTCAGTTTACTGTGGTCCAATTCTCTCGCATCAGAGAATTGCATCACAAGTGCGGAGAAGATGGAGAACGTAATTTCTTCATCTTCTCCATTGTCTTTGCCCACGTAAATTGGACTGCACTCGGATGACATCAATGTTTAACTCGCACCCATAGACTTGTATGGGTGCACGTGGTCCAATATGCGAAGCTACACACAGCATGCTGCGATTGGGCTGACTGCTATCCGATAAAACACCAGTATACACTCATGTGAGCGAGCCCTTATAGTAGCATTTACGTTTGCTATTTACTCACTACTTAATTTGCACTTTTTTTACATAAAGAATTAACTTAGTTTCACATTTGTTTTTTATTTTCTTTTTGTGCAATGTTGTCAGATTTTTGCAGAATTGTACTCCAGCATCCTAATTGAGTGCAATATTGGTCCAATTTTGTATTTATTTTTTCTGCACATTTGAAGACTATTGTGCAACATGTTAACAAACCATGCAACTTTATGCACGATAAAGGCACTAAAATAAAATAAAAAAAAAAAAAGCATGTTTGATTTTGTGCATCAACCCGAGTGTGCCATTTTGAAGAATTTGGCTCAAGAAGAAATAACAGCAATGAATAGCACAAGACAAAAAAAAAAAAAAAAGATGAATCGGAGGCCAAAATGTCTGACTTGAGCAAGAGCGCCGGTCCTGCTCGCGTGAGTTCACAATCTATGAGCACATAGAGGATGGTAAAGATAATGATCCGTCCAACCAGGGACATCCATGTGCTCTCACGTACACAGCTTCCATCCCAGGGTAATGAGAAAAATTGTGAAAATCAAATACTGTTGTCTGACGTACAGTACAGACCAAAAGTTTGGACACACCTTTTCATTCAAAGATTTTTCTGTATTTTCATGACTATGAAAATTGTAGAATCACACTGAAGGCATCAAAACTATGAATTAACACATGTGGAATTATACATTACACTTTACAAAAAAGTGTGAAACAACTGAAAATATGTCTTATATTCTAGGTTCTTCAAAGTAGCCACCTTTTGCTTTGATTACTGCTTTGCACGCAGAAAAGGTGAACGGATGGACTCTACATGCCTGGTTCACACCGTGAAGCAAGGAGGAGGTGGTGTGATGCTGTGGGGGTGCTTTGCTGGTGACATTGTTGGGGATTTATTCAAAATTGAAGCGATGAGCGGTCCAGCTCACCCCAAACCATCTCGATTGGGTTCAGGTCTGGTGACTGTGGAGGCCAGGTCATCTGGCGTAGCACCGCAACACTCTCCTTCTTGGTCAAATAGCCCTTACACAGCCTGGAGGTGTGTTTGGGGTCATTGTCCTGTTGAAAAATAAATGATGGTCCAACTAAACGCAAACCGGATGGAATAGCATGCTGCTGCAAGATGCTGTGGTAGCCATGCTGGTTCAGTGTGCCTTCAATTTTGAATAAATCCCCAACAGTGTCACCAGTAAAGCACCCCCACACCATCACACCTCCTCCTCCATGCTTCACGGTGGGAACCAGGCATGTAGAGTCCATCCGTTCACCTTTTCTGCGTGCAAAGCAGTCATCAAAGCAAAAGGTGGCTACTTTGAAGAACCTAGAATATAAGACATATTTTCAGTTGTTTCACACTTTTTTGTAAAGTGTAATGTATAATTCCACATGTGTTAATTCATAGTTTTGATGCCTTCAGTGTGATTCTACAATTTTCATAGTCATGAAAATACAGAAAAATCATTGAATGAGAAGGTGTGTCCAAACTTTTGGTCTGTACTTGAGTCGGCAAGAGCTAAAGACAGAAAAAAAATAGTCTGGTCCTTAATCCAAAAATGAGTGTGGCCAGTGTATAAGAAGCCGGACAGCCGGTGGATGTTTCCTCGTGGTTAGGATCAGCCCAGATGCTACTCCGTCATTGTTATAACCTGGACCACAAATGTTGTAGTTGGGTCAGACCCGCAGCAAATAGCCAAGGAAATGTGCTCGAAGAATTAGAAGGCAAACTATAATTCTGCACTATACCGAGTCGGGTGAGTATTACATTTTATTCTGATACTTTATAAAGGAAGAAGAGTGTAATAATCCAGAATATTGTGCTTGCGAGTGCACCAAGTCACTGGGCAAAGCGATGTGTCGATTTACTTTGTATAGTATCTTGTTGACCTATTTTGGGGATTCACTGGTCTCCACTGTGAGCTCTGCAGGTTCATCATCTACTACTGCAAGAATTGTTGTTGGTGTTTCGGCTGCGCCCCCTGTGTAAACGTAGGATACCAGCTGCGCTATACAGCTGGCACCCGGCAGCAACCAGAGATGGCTCTGATCGCTGCCTTTTCTATTTAGATGCCGCTGTCCCGTTACAAGATTGCAGGGTGCTGGTGGGTTGCAATGGCGGCTTGGGGGCCTGCAGATCCTTAAACTGGCTTCTTACAAGATCTTCATTTTTACTATATATTCAAGTGTTATTCAATAAAGCAACTCATCCCTCATGCAGGTATGCTGACAAAAAGATGAAGTGGAGAAAAAAAAAATAGAAAAGGCCCAAAAAGGAATATTGGGTACAGTGGGAAGGGGTTAATGGGTACATCCTGAAAATCTTAAAACAAATCATCTTTAACAGGCGCCATATAATGGCATCCGTCATCTATAGGGTATTGTAGTATATAAGAGGGTGGCGCATGTGGCACTACCCAGGGGGGAGGGGGGGAAATATCTGATCACTGTGGGCCACCGCCGAGACCCTCACTGATCACTAGAAAGAAGGAGCAGAAGACCTGTTGCTCCTCAATGCATGGACATTGAGGCGTTTGCATAGAGGACTGTGTACTCTTTCCGATTCCCTAATTTAAAAATAAAATCTGTCTTTGTATTATTTTAGGCTCTTTTCAATCCCCCACCAAAAAAAAAATAATGAGACTAAAATCAAGAATCGTCCTTCTACTTGGAAAAAAATTGAGATTTAATTTTATTTTTCTGCAAAATCAGACTTTTGGATTGAAATAGTCAACAGAAGTCTTCACCCTCAGAATCGACGTAGGCTTCACCGTAGAAAACGTCCAAGTACAGAGGCTCAGGAGAAACTGTAGGTAGGCATTAAAACACTAGAGAACTGCAAAAGGGTCAAAATGACCCCTTGCCTTATTTTTTTTTTCCAATAATTTATTCAGTTTTTTTACTATTTTCCTCCAAGTACTGTGACTTATTTATTTTTTGTTCCCTTTACAATATGCATTACAATCTACAATTTTTTTTAATTTTTTTTTCGGTTCTATAAAAAAGAAATTCTATCGGTTCTACAAAATTATATTATCGGTTCTAGTTTAAGAAGTGAATGCAGTAAAAGGATGATTACCTTTTTTTTTATTATTTTTTATGTATAGCCATTTTATTACTGCTGGACCATATTTGTTTGTGTCCTGGTATAATGTATTTTCCCTCCCATGTGTCAGACTAAGCTGCCACCGGCCCACCGACCCCTCTAGGGTGATGCCGCCCCCCCTCTATCCCTTCCCCCGTCTATAGGGCAGAGCCGTCCTTGCCGATATATTGACATAGAAAGCACCGCATGAGTGGATCGTCTTTTGGTGAATATTGTACTTTGCCTTCCAGGTGTCCGCAAATATGGTAAAGATTTTCAAGCTATTGCAGATGTAATTGGCAACAAGACTGTTGGTCAAGTGAAGAACTTCTTTGTAAACTACAGGCGTCGGTTTAACTTAGAGGAGGTATTGCAGGAATGGGAAGCAGAACAAGGAACCCAGGCCTCTAATGGTGATGCTTCTACCTTAGGGGATGACACAAAAAACACTTCTCATGTCCCATCAGGAAAGAGCACTGATGAAGAGGAGGAGGTGTGTTTGTGTATCCACAGTATTCAGTTGAGATTTTTTTTTTTTTTTTGCTTTGTTTTTTCATTTTTTTTTTTCTAAAAATTACTGATAAAATGCGAATAGATGATAAAAGGTAGCATTCAACAGTATCTCTGGTACCATTGAATATGTCTAGAATTATATATAATGATTGGAACGCTATTTTATACTATCGTATTGACTTAACAGAAACTTTTTGTTAGCGTAATGGTCTTAGTTTGATGTCCATTTTTTTGTTTCCATTTTCTTTTAGACCCAGAGCAGCCAGACGGCACCACCACCACCCACCGGCCAGTCTCTACCAGAGCAGTCCGTAGCCCCAGCACCGCCGGCTTCGGTAACGACCTTGAATCAGCCGCCGCCGCCTCTTCTCCGGCCCACGCTTCCAGCTGCTCCGGCCTTACATCGGCAGCCGCCGCCACTTCAGCAGCAAGCCCGATTCGTTCAGCCAAGGCCGACTCTCAACCAGCCGCCGCCACCATTAATTCGGCCAGCTAGCTCTTTGCCTCCCCGTCTAAACCCCAGGCCGGCGGTGACCACCAGTTCTGGCCAGCAGCAGCCGTCATCTCTCATCGGGATTCAGACTGAACCGCAGCCCGCAATGCATTGATGTAAAATAACTCCATGAAACCTGGAACTATGAGAGGAGTCTCGAAGCCATTCACGAAGCCAAGTGTCGCTTCATCTAAAGAAGATCATGAAAACCGGACATTATAAAAAAAGAAAAGACTGTGTACCGTACACTAAACTGATGCAGAATGTATTGTAAGCTTTTTATATACATATATCTATATAGTCGGACGTAAGCATTCTGTAAACCAAAGTGTTCTCCACATTAAGACTCATCTGTTACGTGTTACTGTGTGTCATATTTCGGCATTTATTTGCCGACCATATGCAATAAATCACAAGTGTCGGTGATCTGTAAGTATTTAGCTCGGCGAGATGCAGTCTTCATACCAACCTTCCGGTGATTTCACCTAAACACAGTGAAGGCGGCCATTAGGCATTTGTCTCGTACCTCAGTAATGACGTGTTTTGTGAATGTTGACCAATAATATGGCCTCCGCTGTGTGTAGATGATCAGTCCATGTCTTCACCTATCCCTTTTTAAGCTCTCGAAGCTCGTACATGTTTATAGAGGTCGTAAACTTACAGAAAAAAAAGTTCTATAGAAAATCGTCAGGATTTTTTTCTTTCTTGTTATTCCAGTATTTCATGGAGTGTGGTATGAGCAGTTTTGTATCCAGACAGTAGATTATGCAGCTCTCTCTTCCCCTCTCCCAGCGTGAAATCTCAGCATTATCTGAACCATCAATCTGAAGAAGCTAAAGGTCCCCATACATACTACATAAGTCGGCCGAACCCTCCAGTTTTGGCAAGACCAGACCATTAGATGTGTATGGGGACCACAGGACTCTCTCCCCAAAGGAAAATGTTGGGGCAGAGTAATTTCGGGCTATTGCGCTGTGTGCACACGGACTCTTTTTGCTGAGTTTTTGGAGCAGAAACTGAATTTTGAGATTTAGAGAGTTTCTACTGAAAAAACTCTAAGGTATGATCACGCCGAGATTTTTTTTTTTTAATTTTGTAGGGGATCTTACTTTAAAAAAAGGTTCCATTTTTTTTCTATGTAAAATCTGTTTAACTGTTCATTTTTTTGTGTTTTATTATTTTCTCCTAAAGAGGATTTAAAAAAGAAAAGGAGAGTTCATGTCACTTCTTCGAAGCGGCTCCTGAAGGAAAGCTCTCTAAGCTAAACGCTGTCAAATCAAAAACCTACCAAAAAAAAAGCTTCGGGGGGAAAAAAAACTTC